>DWON01009128.1:0-11635 GCA_018251015.1 Phocides pigmalion okeechobee | reverse complement strand
CATGTTGTTTTACGGCGGGTTATGAGGGTGGCGGTGGTACCGCCCCGGGCGAGCTCTAACGGCTCTACCACCTTTTAACTCAGCTCAGATAGGATTTCGGTCGTGTTTGTTGTAGTACGTGGATGTCTATGGGCTGCGACTACTTAACATCAAGTGACTTGCATGCTCGTTTGCTACTCTATTTTGACATTAAAAAATATATAACGGGTACTCACGATTAAGGATTGTTTATTGTCGATATTTCGAACCAGTTCAACACTTCATCTACGGAAAACACAAATGTGTTGT
Organism: Phocides pigmalion okeechobee; assembly: GCA_018251015.1. Lineage (NCBI taxonomy): Eukaryota > Metazoa > Arthropoda > Insecta > Lepidoptera > Hesperiidae > Phocides > Phocides pigmalion. Next base: position 11,347 of record DWON01009128.1, on the reverse strand, counting down.
ACCTTGCGTATCGCACTTACGGCTTCACACAGCTGCTGTATGAATATAAATCTATACAAGCTTACGGACGGACACAAGTACTGTGTTTACGCAGGTGATACAAGGCGCAGCCTGCCAACACAACTGCGTGTTTGTAGATGCTACACGAATACTGCCAAACAGAACAGCACACCTGTTGTGTTTGGCGCTTCTCCAGTCTAGAGTGTCTAGATTACAACGGACAGAATAAGCCATATTTATAATAGCGTGTGCTATATCTACTCATTAGACACTAGAAAGCGCATAGCGAGCCTAGTGAGTAGATATAGTAGTAGCCGTCTTTTTATTCTGCGTGCTATTTAAGTTAATATTCAGAATTTAGTATTCAGAAAGAAGTACGTTTGACACTGGTAAAACGATTCGATTACAGTAGTAACAGAACCTTAGCGTAGCACGCTAAGGTTCCGTTACTATTTATATTTATATTTTATTATAATATAATAGCGCGCTATTCTAAGGCATTTTTCAAAGTTTCCAACTTGTACCAATGTAAAGTACTCATAAAATACTCGTGTCGTTCCAGCGACGGCTCCACTCAGCTGCTGTCGGGCTGCCTGCGCGACTTCCGCAACAAGCCGTTCCCGACGCGCGCGCGCATCGAGTACTACTTGAACACACTCACAGTTTACTTCCACAACGGTATGAGCCTCTCTTTTCCTTGACTCCCCTCCCTCTCTTGTTTCTCTATTTTATCTTATTAGTTTCCCGTTACTTTCTTTCTTTCTTTTCTGCGTTTTTTCTTGTTTATCTATCTTTCCTTTTCTTTATCTCTCCTTACCAGCTTCTTTCTAGCTATTATCGCTTCTTTCTCTTCCTCTCAATTTGAATTCTCTCTCTTTTATAGCTTTGTCCTCAAATTCAAATTAAATTTATTTACCAGAACATGGTGTTGTACATGGGTCTTAAATTTAACATTACATTTTCGTATGTGCGACCCATTAGGGTGTGCAAATTACAGTTACATTAGTTAGAACAATAGGTCTTTCTTTTAATTTCAACTTCTATATTATTTCTGTATTTTATAGCTTCCCTTTCTTTATTCTAGTTTCGTTTCTCCTTTCTAGCTCTGTCTCTTCAAACTTTTTCTTTTATTTCCTCTCTTCTCTTTTTCTTTTTTAACCCTCCATGTTAAGTATTTCTGCAATCCTAAACTTTCCCTACTTTCGCTTTCCTGTCGTTTCCCCTTCTCTCCCCATCTCTATTTTACTAAACAATAAGAGTCTACTATTCTTCTTTAAGATTCTTCGGTTTGTCTCATCTCGATACCTTATCTTACATTATATTACCGTTACCATACTATTCCAGGTCTAACAAACAACGAAGCAGACTACGAGCTGTGTTTCCGCGCGGAGAACGTGGCGCTCCCCCGCGGCGGGTACTTCGGGCTGTCGGCCGCCACCGGCGGGCTCGCCGACGACCACGACGTCATCCACCTGCTCACCACGTCGCTGCATACCACGCAACAGGCTTCTAGTGAGTCACCGATATAACAAAGTCTCGGTTAAATCATGTGAATTTTTGATCTCGTTTACTGGATGTTGGGGGGGGGGGGGTTAGGTTAGGGTTAGGTCAAAGGGAGTTAGGTGAGGGATACGTTTCAAAACTATACATAGTAGTTGTCAAGTTAAATGCATATACAGGATCTCGTGGAAGGGGATATGTTATAACCAGAAGACACATGTCTAACATTAGAAGTAGCAAAGAAGCTTACAGGCCACCTGATCGCAAGTAATCGCTGCTGCCCGTGGACATCCAACATGAAATAGGACTGAAGACTTATTTGAACTCGTAAAAGACTGAGATGATTACAAGTGTAGCCGGCAACCACACGCAAACGCAACACTTGGTTCAAAGCGGATTATGAGGCGGGTGAATTCTCCGGAGTATTTATAGTTCTTTTTTATGTGAGAAGAGTAACAAACGAGCATGCAAACCATCATCATCCATCAGCATCCACGTACAACCACAAATACGATCGAAATCCTATTTGAGCTCGAACATAGATGCGTTGTTTCTCCTGAGGACTAAGATGGTCGACTCGCTACAAAGTATAGCCGGCAAACGCACCTCTCCAAATGTAACACAAGTAATGCTTTACGGCGGATAATGACGGCGGCGTTGGTACCTCCCCGGTCGAACTATATTTCTCCCACCTTTAAACGGCACCTGTGCTTCAGTATATTTTAGTCTGTTAAATTCTATACATCATTTTATTCCAGCCGGTCAACAAATGAGCCATGACGAGCAACAGAAGCTATCCCAGGAGTACGCGGAGTACCAGAAGAAGTTGGACCAACAGATCAAGGACTACAGGAAAGAACATCCCGATGAGGTGAATAAATTAGCTATGTAATGATCGACGCTATCGGTGACACGAGGGCTGGTGCCCATCTCGCGTTGGTACGACTAATAAACACCTTCCCTGTGGGATACACAACTGCTGTGTATAACGTGCTTGTGACTTGTACTTGCCTGTGAAAATTGCGTGTGTGTATTCTTAGATGCTACAAGGATGTTAACATTTCAATATTGATGCACATTTTCAGTCTAGAGAACATAGCTCCAGTTTAGTTCCGCCTCCCGCAACGCTGACTTTATGTAATATGTGACAGCCGCGGTGAAAGTGTTAAAAATATCGAGTCAAATGTCACATTATGTGAGCCCAACAAAAACATTGTCACCGTCTCTGTCTGTCCTCAGGTGCGCGACAAGGACGGCGAATTCGACGACTGGTTCGAATCGGACGGACAGCGGGAGCTTCGCCAGATATTCCAGGGTCTGGGTGTTATTCAGGACGTCATGAGGGATTTACATAAGAAGGTTGATGAGGTAAGAAACATTTCTAAAGTTCCTTGCTTGTCTGAGAAACAGATCAGTGTATTTTTAGCGCAAGACACAATGTAACACATAAATAATTATGTGTAGCTTAGCACCATCTTGTAAGTAATACTAGAATTAAGATTAAGTTTGAAACAACAGTTAGTTTGGCCTTAATTTAGTTCCTGTGTTCAACGATAGATGGTGACTTGTATTCAAAACGAAATATTGTGTTATTTTATGTATTTTATATCTGTATGTTTTATTAATTACGCCAAAGTTTACGTGAGCCCACAAGTTACAAGCTATGATATGGCAACATGGTCTCCGAGAGGCCTGTGTTACTCTCTTAAAATTGTCAATATGATAAATTCATTAATAGTGTGGCGACATACCGCTATTTTACAAGAGATGGCGCCACACGATCCTCAATCACGCTATCGAAGTTGTCTAAATATCTTGCATATATATACAAACTCCGCAATGAGACATTTGGAGCACGACCGCTCCGCAGGCAACAGAACTCGCCTGGAGGGAGATCTCCGTTTGCCAAAAATAATATTTGTTTCTATATATGTCTTAGTTCCATATCTTATATTCTTATTTAATAATAGACTACAATAAATTTTATTTCTATTTTATGAAATCAATAAATATCATACAAGCATTTAGATTTACTACGTTGATGTTTCGATATTGTGTGTCGCAGGTGATCGGCAAGCAGACGAACTCGATGTCGCTGCTGTCGGCCGTGTACAGCCAGAGCCAGGGGCAGGCCGCGCCGCCGCAGCCCGGCCAGCCGCCGCAGGTACCTCGTCTTGTGCCACTCTCAACCATAATCATTGTTATCGCTATCTCAGTCGTCATTAATATTATCGTCATAATTACACAAAATTATGGATACATTTCATAGTTTCGTAATGCATAATTGTGTGTTTTATTGTCTTATATTCAACTTTACTTTTTTTAATTTTCAATCATTTTTCGTATCGTGATTTGTCAGTAAAACATAGAATACAATTGCGTGCGTTTGTTTGTCCTTACGTGGTGTGTGTGTGTGTGTGCGTGCGCGCGCGATGCGTGACCGCGCTCATGGTTGTGTATATAACGTATATAATTGTGCAGAAGCTTAATATATGTACGCGCACACACTTACGAGTGTGTGCGCGTCCTAATGTGTGTGTTTGTGCACATATTAATGTGTGTGGTTTTGTTTAATGTTTCGATGTAATGAAACTAGATGGCGTTGTAACGCTAACGTCCACGTGTCGACTTCCAGATGCCGTCGTTGCCCATCGGCCGCCAGGACTGGGACACGCTGGTCACCAACAACCAGATCATGATCAACACCATCGCCGAACTCAAGTGAGTGTATTTTACATACATCTGTCCATCTTAATTGACCATACAAATACCTCTGTAACCAATTTTTTTAACTGCACATGCAGTCCACCTGATGGTAAGTGGTCACTGCCACTCATGGACCTCTGTACGCAGCTCCATAAAAACCAGGAGTCCCATGAGGTTGAATACATATGTATGTTGGTTCTGAAGACTAAGATTTCATTTATGAGTGAGCCATATCTTTACGCAAGCTTTATCCTAGAAATGGGCGTGCCGGTGGTACCTCCCCGGTCATATTGTACTACCTTTCAATCTTATTGTATCGACTTCTGTTCTAAATTCTGGTTGCAGATATCCATACGCAATGACCACTTTACATGAAGTGGTCAGGCGCATTTGCTAATTCAATATCCAATATTCGGTAAAACTATTCGTGGCTTCCGCTAAACTTCTAAACTGGGGATTTTATGGCGGTTAGATTGCGATTCCGGAAAGTCGGAACTTCCGATTATTTTTACACTTCTGATTCCGTAACACCATATATGAATGCCACTGTAAAATCAACTTTATTGTCTCGACAGAGGGTTTATAATCGAGGTGTCCCGCAAGTCGGACGCGCTGCTGTCGTCGGGCGCGCAGGCGGGCAGTCCGGGGGGCGCCGCGCCCGCGCCGCAGTACGTGGCCGAGTTCCGGGACAACTTCAACAGCCTCAAGCAGAGCGTCGCTGGCGTCGCACAAAGGTACAATTGTACTTATTTTTGACACATTACAAAGACGAGCAGATTTTTATTAGATATTAACACCGACTGCAGTACTTATTTATAAGTCAGCGTTGCGAATGGCGACAGCAGACTGAAGATGTTTTCTCTAGACTGGAGATGCACCGACGATACACAGACCTGTTTAGTTTGGCCGCATCTATGTTCTCATGTTCTCTTTCTTTGTTGTTTGCTTCACTACTGAAACAAACTTCGCCACCGATGGTCACCCATCCAATTGCCGACCGCGCCCGAGGTTGCTTCATTTCGCGGAGTTTAGCCAGCGTGTCGTGTCCGGCAGGATGTCGAGCCCGCAGATGGTGGCGCAGCCGGTGTGCCCGGCCGTGTCGTGCGCCTCCACCACCGCGCTGCTGCTGGCCGTCGCCTCGCAGCTCCTGCTCATGTTCCTCTACACTCTGTACAAGTGAGTCTACATACTACTAGTAACTCTTATATTTAAGTTCATTGTAAGGTATTTTTGTTACATACACTTAATGAGTACCAAAGGCTCAAAGATAGAAAGATAGAAAAGATGGATGTTTTAGAGTTACTTTCGCCGCGTCTCCAAAACGAAACACCTTACGAGTCGGTGTATGTTTTTTTTTATTATGAAAGAGTAAGAAACGGGCCATCTGATCTTAAATGGTCACTGCAGCCCATGGACAACCACTTCCAATCTCAAACAGAACAGAAGTTCTATTTAAGGATGGACGCGAATGCGCTCCTACTCTTGAGGACTAAAATGGTCGTCTCCAATAATGTGTGAGCACAGTTTATTGACGTTCAAAAAGGGTTCTGTAAAGAAGCTACTTTGAATAGAAATATTTCGATTTTGAAGTCAATCGTTCGGCTTTGAGCGACTGTTGACCGGGAGACAACAAGCCAGCGTAAAAAAACTCTCGGCACTCTTTTTAACCCTTTTTTAAAACTTTAAAAAGCTAGAGGGCGCATCAGAGTACTGAAGAACGTATAAAGTTGATGCCACTGATGATCACCCATCCAACTTTGAACCACACCTCACGTTGCTTAACTTTGTCGATAGTTTATGATCCGCACAATTGGCTGTATTCTCTCGGATATGTGCTTTTCACTCCCACCAACGGCCACCCATCCAACTACCGATCACTCCCGACGTTGCTGCATTTTCATTATAATTACAATCTGTACAAACCACGACTTGTATAATATAACTTTTTTTTCAGGGAAAGAAAAGAAGCGCAAGCAAAGAAGTTCTTCTAGAGAGTGACGAGAGGTGACTAATTTCACACTACTGACAGAGCTCGGCGGGCGCTGGGCTTCACTGCGACCGCCGTGATTACGACATTGCGACACCCACGTGCAGTACAGTCCCCGCTATCATATCACTACTGTTATGTATACTGTTACGTATGTTAACACGTTGTAAGTTTGTTTATTATCATTTTAGCGTTTTATTAATATATCATTTTAGCGTTAAAGACGCAAGTCTTTAACGCTAAAATGATATATTTAACACTTTGACTGCGGTGCTAAAATATACATGGCGGCTCTCACATCATATGTATATGTTTATATAACGCGATACTCACGATTTTTAAGTGCAGTGACTATGAAGCATTTGCATGGTTCGTGGTCACGGTTAACACTTTGACTGCGGCGCTTACATTTATTTATTCGACTCAGGGTTGGGAGCGAAATTTCGAAATTTAGTTCGAAATCACTTGTCTGGAGATGTTTTCTCTACACTAAAGACGTGCCAATGATTCTTACATGTGTCGTGTTTGTTGCACGCGTGTAGCGTCTCGCGACAAATACACAGTCGTTGCGTCCGCCCACAGTCTCGCAGCGCCTCCGTAATCAGCAGTTGTGTTCACCCGTAACCTTGAATAGATTTTTATCGAAACTTCGTTCTGTACAAATTTGTATGAACATAATAGCTGAATGCAAGAGACATTCGCGTTACGTAAAGTCAAACACAACAGTTGTTTCCCGCAGTTCAAGTGTTAATCTAATTTAAATGTGGGACGCATGTGGTTACTATAATATTTTAAGCAATACTTCTCAAATCACGTATCCGTATACATTTGACAGTGAGCGTCTAATATTTCTAGCTCATATTTCGAGAGCAGAACCGTCGACTAACGCTAGTACCTTTGTCACAAATGAAGAGAAATACCCAGTTTGGATGCAATTTTCGGTCTTAACGCCCGTGTATTTAGAGTGAGAATTGCATGTATTTTTCTAAATAATTCTTTATACTACGTTAGTTGTTTACTCGTGGTTACACAAAAGTTCAACTCAAAATGTACATTTTATGTCGCTCATAATCCGGCGTGAAGTAATTTTTTCGTTTCAATTCGATTCATTTACTGTGGATGTTAGGGGTAAGTTAAGGATGGTAACGGCGAGTGAGACGACCAGGTAATTACAAAATTATCTGTATCAATTAACACTTACCCTGCGGCGTACAACGCGTTTGCGGCTTGTAGACACCTGTGTCGTACGCACAAATCTGTATGGATTACGGGCGAACACAAGTGCTGTGTTTACGTCGGCGCTACAAGACTAGGGCGGACATTACGCCTATGTATTCGTAGATACTAAAATATACAATATTTCTGTGTAGAGTTGTAAAGTCCACTTTAGCACCGCCTTCCGCAACGCTGACCCGACACGAGCGTCGCAGTCAAAGTGTTAAGTACTTGTATACGTTATATCAATTTTATGTCGCTATATATTGATGCAAAGACAAAATAAATGACATTACAAAATTCCTTTTTTAAAATCATAATGACGCAGATAGTCTATTGGCCAGTAGATTTGTGTTCAGTGTTGCCAGTATGCTCAGTTTACCTTAAATCAAATATATATATTGAACTTATTATAATATTACTTTTGAGATTGATTTTTATCTTTAATAGATACTCTGTAAAGTACTGAAGTAAATGTAATATATGAGTTACGAAATAATTATCAATAATTCAAAATAATCCTTTCTATACTCACAACCTCACACTAAGATTCCGTGTCATGTGTCCCATGGATGCACATAAACACAAATACACCCAGACCCAGGATGGAAATCTATATTTACCATTCAGATACTTGCCTACTTGCCTTGCCTTGTCAGACAGGTTCCCGCTGCGCCACGCGGATCACAGAATATTAACAAATTCGACCTCAATACATTTTTTAAATCTGTTTTAAGCTATTCAGATTTTCTTTATTCTATGCATTTTTAATAAGCTTCCAAAAAGGAGAGGTTATATATTTACCTTGCATTTTTCTTAATGTTTTTTGAATTACATATTTATAATATTTATTAAGGATTTAAATTTCATAATGAAATTTAGAAGTTTTATTCTAAATTTAGTTATTATCTGTACCTTGTCTTGAAAATATCTGTCAAATGTATGTAATATGGCGGAATATTCGATTGCTAACTATAAATTATAAATTCTAAAGTTTATTTTTCTTGTCAACGAAGTAGACAATCAATATCAAATACGCCAGATGATTAAAAAAACATGATAATGTAAAATTTACATTGTTATTGTATTTTACAAGACATCCTAGCTTGTAATGTCAAATGTTGAAGTTTTTATGTAACTGTATGTATACTGTATGTACCTAGTTACCCTTTGACCAAATTATATAAAAAAGTTGATTAAAGAGAGTTAAGGAGATTATTTTACATTGCCGTGTTGCCAACATTGTGTACTGACCGACGTGTGTTAGCAATATCGGATGTATTATGGTATTTTTATCATTTTGAGATTACTTGATGGCCTGTTCGCAGTGTAATAGTGACAATGATTCATATTCCGGCCTCGTACGCGGGAAGTTCGGGGACTGAAACACAAGAATGCACTTCTTTTTCGCAATTATACGTTAGGAAGGATCACTTGCTTAACGCTTTGACTGCGGCGCGGATATATATGATCGGGTCAGTTTTGCGGGAGGAGGCCTAAACTGGAGCTTATTTGATTATACTGAAGATACGCCAACAAATTACTGAAATATAATGTTTAACATACTACATAGCAGACGTAATGTCCGCCCCCAGTCTTGTAGCGCCGACGTAAAAACAGCACTTTTGTTCGCCCGTAATCCATACAAATGTGTCTGTACAACACAGGTCGTAGAAGCAAGCGCGTCGCGCCCAGAATTGCACAGCAGTTCTGTAGCCGCAGGAGAAGTGTTAAGGCAATTATCGAGAAGAATCGTGCATTTCTGACAGTTCGCTGTAAGTTCTCAAAGGTGTGTGAAATTATGATAAAAGTTTCATCACCAATAATTATTATTATTATAAATGTCCGCAATCGAACCTTGCTCAGATAAAACTGTTCGTTATGAACCAAGCATTTAATGGTTGTAAAATGTTGTTCTCAAAATAGCCAAAATGTGCGAACTTATTTTTTTAATTTCCATAGGGCACAAATTTGTCCTGAAATATTTTTTATCTGTTTACATTCGAAATTATTTTGTTATTTTTTTATTATAATAAATAATGATGTGTAAGTAGTGTGAAATTAATTGAGAAGTCTTTTTTACCAACTTGAGTGTGTACGAGTATGTGCGTAAGTGAAATAATTTCTGTACATAATATTTATATTTCTCTCTAGTAAAATTTTATTATTTGTCCATTTTGGTTTTTTATTTATTCCTTATTGCCAATATCCGATAATACTTGGGACATAAGTACGATAAAGTCAAGAAACACTTAATTTATAAATAAAAATACTTGGAATCCACTTTTTTTATAATGAAGGAGTAAGAAACAGACATGCAGGCCACCTGATGATAAGTGGTCACTGCTGCCCATGGATAACCACGTCCAATATCAAATAGAACAGAAGTTCAATTTAAGGATGGACGTGGATACGTACCTACTCTTGAGGACTAAGATGGTCGCCTCCAATATTGTTTATCCAGCAACCACAGCTCCCCAACCGAAACACTATACATGAAGAACATGTTGCTTTACGGCGGGTTATGAGAGTGGCGGTGGTACCGCCCCGGGCGAGCTCTAATGGTTCTACCACCTTTATAAATAATTTTGGTTAACTTTCAGTGGTTCTTACTTTGATTTTTGGAACTTTGTAAGTTTCGTTTTATGATAACAAGATATAGTCAAATGTATTATATATTGTATATCCTTAAGATTTTCTATATTTTTTACATTTTTTAAATTAAATATTTAAATAAACTCCTAAATAAAAAGCTCCAAAATAATAGCAAATAACACAACTGTGAAAACATGATGTTATGTTATAATATTTTTTGTGAATTATATTCTATTTTTTATGCCAAAAAAATTTACGCTATGGGTCACTTTGACAATTAGTAATTAGTGACATAATATTTACAATAACCTGTTTTTTGTTATTCATCTTCGGCTATTTCGTGGTTGATACCGGTACAACGAAACAACCGGATTTCTCTAAAATCACAAATTCAAATTTATTGTAAATTTCCTTTCACTTAATTACACATATATCAGTATTTACTTCCAACAATGGCTGCGCATGAGCAACCGAAGGCCGATCTGATAGCTATATACCGTCTGGAGTTTTACAAGAAGCAGAAAAATTGGAAATTTGCTAAAGACTCGAGAAAGGAAACTCAGAAGTTCAATTCCGTCATTTTTACGCCTACACAGGACACGTAAGTTATTTATCAAGTAATCTTAATGCTAGAACTATAGGTCGATGGGGAAGGTACCTCGTTGCCCGCGTAATCCGCCCTAAAGATATTCGAGAGGAATGGTTGCCGAAAACACTAACAAGCAAGGCAACCACCGAAGCTTTCAAGAGCAACAAAGCATTTACGTTTAAGGTCAGATAGGACTTGCGGCCTATTTGAGGTTGTATGTGGATGTCCATGGGCCGTAGCAACTCAACATGCAATAGTGAACAGTTAGCTGTTAACATAAAAATAATGTGACTTTAGTTAAATACTTAGTTAGTTAAATACTTATTAAGGTATTTAATAAATAAATAAAAAAATATTAAACAATTTTAACAATTTTTTCAGTCGAATATTAAACGAAACATACAGTATAGAGACAAACGAAGATAATGAGGCCTCTTCACTGAATGATGCATTTCTCAAAGACGAATCAGGTACATTTTACAAATTATAATTATAATAAAATATACAGATAATAGCAGTTATAGCTTAATGGTGAACATTCTACACACTATCAGAATCCCTGGGGAGCACCTTTAATTCCATGAGGCTGATGTCCAAGGGCTGCAGCAACTACTTATCATCAGGTGGCCTGCATATGATGATGAACTATGATTGCATGAAAAGTAATTTATTATTTTGTTATCTTTTATATAGATAAAAACGGACCAGTCTTCGACACACCTCATACAAGCTTACAAACCCAATTGCTGGAACCG
>DWON01009127.1:0-11635 GCA_018251015.1 Phocides pigmalion okeechobee | reverse complement strand
ACCGGGGAGGTATCACCGCCGCCCTCATAATCCGCAGTAAAGCATTACTTGTGTTTTGGTTGGAGAGGTGCGGTTGCCGGCTACACTCTGCAGCGAAGCGACAACCTTAGTCCTCAAGTGTAGCAAAGCATCTAGGTTTGAGATCAGATAGGATTTCAGACATGTTTGTGGTTGTACGTGGATGTCTATCGGCTGCGAATGCTTAACATCAGGTGGTTTGCATGCTCGTTTACTACTCTTTTCACATAAAAAAACCTTCCCTCAAATCCCCTCTAGTCTCAGGTTCAAGCCGATTGGAGGTCCGTGGTCCTTGAATGTGCATATGTACTCTCATGTACCTTAAATATAACTTTACATATTCTCATTACTCCTCATTCCTCTTATTATAAGTAGCTTAGGATAAAACCCACGGCTTTACCTGCAATATATAGAGATCGGTGCCTGCTATAGTCAGTAAAGCAATATATGTATATGTTAATTTGAAAAATATGTCTTTAAAAGGCGCAGGTTTTCACTAAATGAAGATGCAAGCAAGCATGCAGTCCACCTGATGTTAAGTAATCGCTGCCATCTGTAACAACTTTATATAGTCCCACTTCATCACACATCAGACCCACTTAAAGTAGATCCTTGCGATGCCAGTCCTAAGAACTTTATCAAGGATTGATTTAAAAAGAGTGCTGAGATTTTTCCGCCGGCTTTTTCTCCCGGTCAACTTTAGCCAACAGGACGCTCAAAGACGATGTATCTACTGATTTTACATTGTATTCATGATATTCATTTAGTATATCTAAATACCTTATAATTAAATAAACTATTTGAATTTTAATTTCATTATGGTGGTCGTCTCATTTGTAAGTAAGCCAGTAATCACACCTTTCTATTGAAACACAAGTAAACTTCACGTTAGAAGTAGGTGTGGATCTGTCGGTTGAATCATGCAGGTTTTACGACTTTAAAATCACTTTAAAACTTTTGGAAATAATTATAATTATTTGCGGTCATTGTTCAGTACCAAAATTATACACTATAATAATTTATAGTCATAGTATAATATAGTCATACATAGTCATAGCCAGAGCTATAGGCAATGTGTAAAAAAATAGTGATAGATTAATCAATTATTTTTGAATTATATAATAAACAAAAATCATTACACTTTTAAATATACGTTGAGTTTAAGTACAAAAAAATGACTTAAAATAATTTGAAGACCGAAGTTTTTGCCGCAAAAATTAGAAAACCGATTAAAATTACGAATTACTCTCTTTTTTCGAAAATCGTACGACACATTTGAGTTACATAAAACAAATGAAGAAACAAACAACGTCTCACTTTTATATAACAGTAGGGATTTAAGTACAGAACAAGTTAACTTACCCAAACTTGGAGACCGGCGTGTTGCTAATTTCCGAAAAACGACTAAAATTACGAACAACGCGTTCCTTTTTTGGTCGCGTTCGCAAAGCGAGGCCAAAACGGTCTCGCATTACGGAATTTCTATGGACGGCGTTATTTAAACGATAAATTTACTAACTCATACCGGGCTGGTGTAAATTACAGCTCGCGGCGATTACTAAAGGGGTTTCGTTTTCAAAAGCATTGCTTTAAAGAAACTAAAAAATAAATCTGAAAGGAAATAAAGGCGACTCATCCGCCATGATGATTTTATGCAACGAAAGGGTTGGGGAAGGATTAAGTACCACTTTAGTACAGTACCGCCCCGCGTACGTATTCGTTGAAAAATAAGGAATGAAAAAAATGGCGTCGACGTATGATTTCGAGATGCAAGGGTGTTGTCACCTTTAATCTCAAAATTACAATCCCGGGGGTCAGAGGTACCACGAGTTAGGTTCTCGAAACCATTTCCATTGTTATAAGACAGAATGTTTTACACCCTTGGTGTAATGTCGGCTCAGAGATCGGTTAAGTGTGATCCGGTTTCATGTGTCAGGTTCTGACTAAGACACAATAATTATCATCTTTTTGTGTCTCATTGCTGGACACAGATCTCTCAGAATGAGAAGGTTTAGGCTATGGCGTACATGATAATTAATGTGGATTTATAGACAGTCATTTGAAAATTTTCTGGAGACTTCTTATGCATGATGATGGTTTCATGATGTTTTCTTTTATTAAAGCAAGTGATAATTAATTTCGAATACACGCAAAAGTAGCAAACGCGTAGGTAATTTGATATTCGCTGCAGCTCATCGACATTAACGTCCAACTTCGAAAGACTTTAAAGGTGGGAGAACTATAGTTCGACCGGGCAGGTACCACCGCCGCCCTCATTATCCGCCGTAAAGCATTACCTATGTTTCGGTTGGAGAGGTGCGGTCGCCGGCTACACTTTAAACCGAGGCGACCAGTTAGTAATAGTCCTCAGGAGTAGCAACGCATCTACGTTCCAACTCAGATAGGATTTCGGTCATGTTTGTGGTTGTACGTGGATGTCTGTTACTCTCATTTATACATTTTCAAGCGAATCTCATCACCACATCACTCATCTTGACATTGAAAAATTCAATCGACAAACCTTCTTCTTGGACGTCCTTTAGCGACACTAGGTCCTTTACGAACAGACAGAATAATGACGTAATTAACCTGTCGAGTAGGTTGAATTTCTCTACGGAATCCTAAATATGTAGTTATGCTTTGTCTGTTATTAAGAAAAAATATAATTCTACTGTGGTAACCCTACACTATTGTTTTTAATAACTATTGTATATGTCATAGATATACTTATATTTTATACATAAAGACAAATACCAGATCTACAACAGATATACTATCTATAAACACTTTCTACACACATAATCTATTGGGATCCCTGGTTATGTGTGCCATGGACACAAATTAAGATTAGTACAAAAACACCCAGACCCTAATCAGGTACTAAATTCATCATTTAGATATCTCCCTGTCCTGGAATTGAACCCGGAACCCTTTACAGTTACAGTTACAGATAATCCTTAATTGTTGTTATTTTTAGATGTTAATTACAACAATCAAAACATTAAAAGTAATTTTAGCGACAGTCTAACCTAAGGAATCGAAAGGAAAAGTCATTTTTAATTAGGTATATAAAAACCTGTCCATTGCTTTAATTTTTTGTTTGTTGTTATTTTTTCTCCCGGTCAACCTTAGCTGACAGGTCGCTCAAAGCCGATGTACTAATTTTACATTGTACCCTTGACGTGCATTAAGTGTATGTAAATACTTTACAATGAAATAAAATATTTGAAATTGAAGTTGTTTGAAGGAACTAAAAAATAAATAGTTTTTTTTATTTTGATTTATTTTTGGACTTAAGTCTGGATTGTCCCATCTCATAGATAACACACTATTTTTGAGATAAACAGTAAAAAATACCTTATACGCCAGAAAAATATTTCGTCACACGTTAAAATAACAAATACATTGAAATTTACTGAAGTTCCTAAACAAACTGATTGGATAAACAAAATTACCTAGTTAATGATAAATCATTACAGAAATCGTGACTTATTTAATCAGCTATTGTAGTTAACTATTATTATTAGACATTTTTATCATCATGACACGTTCCGTTGATTATTTTTTCATTAGTCAGTGTTCGGTTGATAGTAGTTCTATCAGCCACATCAAGATATAAAAAATTGGTAATAAGAACGTTGAAAATACTTTATCTCTTGTACATAACCGATGCTCGCTTTGTCACTAAACTCATCTTATCTTTGATAAACTTATCAGTACAATCGATCGCACTGTATACAAATATCCGAACATCCATTCAATAGCTAACATTAGTTTTGAAACGTTCCTTCGTTTACAACTTGTGGGTAGGTAATTGATTTTACATACCGATCTTTCTGACATCGACCTTGCTCTGAATAATGTTGTTTATAAACAGTGAGTTATATACAACGAATTTAATTTGAGTGAATATGTGGTCAGTGACAGTATTTTTCCTTTTGGGTGCTTTGTCACCAGTTCTGTGTAAAGATGTTAAATCAATCGTCGATGAAAGAAACCGTTTGTTGCAACGGGAACTTGACATTATGGTGGGGAGTGATATCGTACTGAGTGATAGTGAGCAAAAGGTCAACGAAATGATAATGAAGCTAAAATTAAACGAAATGGACTTTGGCTTTGAACATCCGCAGTACTTTAATTACTCGAAACATTTCTTTGAATACAAAGACGAGGTGAAAAAGTCTAAGTTATTCAAGCTGATTAAGCAAATGCCAAAAGGGGCGGTACTCCATGCACACGACACAGGTATTTTGGGCCCAGATTATGTGCTAAATCTGACATATTGGGATAACTTATACGTGTGTTTCGAAGAAGAAGATCTCCGACTGTTATTTTCAGCTAATCTCCCGGACACAACATGTGAAACAGAATGGCAGTTAATGAGAGATGCTAGATACTCCTCAGGGAACGTTGAAAAATTTGACCGAGAGCTACGTCAATACTTTACTATCGTGATCGATAACCCAGAGGAGGTGTATAGCGATATTAACATAATCTGGAGACGATTCCAAAAATATTTCATCACTGCTGGTACTATGTTTACATTTATACCAGTTTGGGAGCAATATTTCTATGATACATTAAGGGCTTTAAGAGACGATAATGTGATGTATTTTGAAGTGAGGAGTGTCTTACCAGAATTGTATGATCTAAAAGGGAATGTGTATAGTCCCGTTGAGACAGCTAAGGCTTATAAGAGGACACTGGACAAATTCAAGAACGATTATCCTGATTTTATTGGAGCAAAACTTATATACGCTCCTTTAAGAAATGTAGACGGCAAAGCTATAAAAGATTCAATCAAAATAGCGAAGGAAATTAAACGTAAATTGCCTGACTTCCTTGCCGGGTTTGATTTGGTAGGCCAGGAAGACTTGGGAGAACCTATCAAGCACTTCTTGCCCGAATTGTTAGAAGCTTCTGATTATATTCAATACTTTTTTCACGCAGGCGAAACTAATTGGTACGGAATGAGTTCGGATGAAAACTTAGCAGATGCTATAGCACTTGGTACACGTCGTATAGGTCATGCTTATGCGATAATAAAACATCCTGTGTTAATGGAGGAAGTCAAAAAGAGGAACATAGCTCTGGAAGTGAATGTAGTGTCGAATGCAGTTTTAAAGCTGGTTGGGGATGTTAGGAATCATCCATTAGCCTCTTTCTTGGCGCAAAACATGCCTGTAGTGATATCCAGTGATGATCCAGGTCTGTGGGAGGCGGAACCTCTGACACATGACTTCTACGTCACATTCATGGGAGTTGCAAGCCGCCACGCAGATTTGAGGCTTCTGAAGAAATTAGCTTTGAATTCTTTGTACTACAGCACAGTACCAAACAAAGACAAAGTTATCCATGAGTTCGATATACGCTGGACAAAGTTCATAGATACCGTCGTTAAGAATCAATGGTGAATCTTAACTTTAAATTATTTATTAAATGAGTCTCAGCTATTTCTATGAAATATACAACATAATGCACATATTATTGAACAGAACATGTGATCTGTTTTTGAGATTCCGTCTGCAGTAGATAATGCATATCTTGCTATTATTATATAAGATTTTGGTGTGCATATGTTCGTAATTATCTTTCTCATAACGGCTGGTCCGATTTTTATTCTTTTGTATACTTCTGCGGTCATCTGAATTGTTCTTGTTTTCGACCAAGTGTCAGCGGTTGCAACGGTGACAACAGCTTTTTATTTGCGTAATTGGTCACCGCTTCTTTTCCCACCCACAGAACTCTAGCTAACGTTCACTAGGCTTCATGATAGATTTCTTAAAGCATTTTACGAGTTACTGTCCAAGAAATAATTGATCATGATGATCTGTTTCGCCTCGCGTTTATTCTATACGCAGAAGTTACAGATGTTAATGGGCAGCAGTAACTACTAACTATCAGATGGACTGCATGCTCATATGTTACTTGCAACTAATAAAAAGTGCTGCGTTAGCTACATAAAACACGCAAGCAAAGTCGGGTACCCGCTGGTCGTGATTATAATATGCATGAATTATATTCGTCAAAGATAACTGTTACCAGATGAATGATAATTATAATAAAATTATTATCAATGCGTAGCTTACGTTTTATCATGATCAGATAAAATATTTAACATGATAAAAATGATAAGGGTTAATAACATTATTTAATTTTTAGGATATCTGTGTTATCGTTAAGTTATGTTATCCATGTTTTTATCAGGTAAGATGTAATTTAACCGGCAATAAATTAAAAATTTGTGCACTCATTTTTTTGTTTTTAATGGTAGTCATAAATATGATTATAGAGTGGGTATAATCTTATTTATGACTATTAAATATATTTATCTATATACTGTAAAACAAATTCGCTTTCCACCTTTTGTAGGCTTAATAATTACCTTTCATATCATACGATTTAAATTATTATCTTAGGAGTTATCACAATTAAAATAATTCAACTTCAACAAAAAATCCGACAAAATATTTCAAGCGATCTCACAACGACAAGACTTGATGCAACACTACGACAAAAAATGTAGGCTTATACATAATATGCTCTGCTTTCCGTGCCAAGCCAGGGTACGTTGCTAGTAAAAGATACACTGACTAAAATTATACAAAAGGTAAAATAATAATGGATAAGACTTTTGATGTAGTAAGTTTTAATTTGTACATTTACAATGTAGTAAGTTAAGTCTGGGATTATGGATTCAATTCCCGCTGAGGATAAATATTTAATGAAACAGCTCGAGCGTTTGTGTTGTATCCGGGGTAAAATTACCTGTTGTGTAAATTCTATAATATTCGGTTCTGTAATGTTCTGTTGTTCATCAGTTGTCTGGTCTACATAGTACAGGGCCTGCCTATTTTTTTGTTTTAATGTGAGAAGAGTAACAAACGAGCATGCAAACCTCCTAATGTTAAGTAGTCGCAGCCCATAGACATCCATGCAACCACAAACACGACTGAAATCCTATCTTAGCTCAAACTATATTGATATTTCTCAAGTTAACTATTAATACGTAAATAGTTAATCATCTGAGCTGTATAAAAAAATAAGTATCAATTTATATTTCTCGCAGCATATTTTTAAATTAATTAACTCGTTACAGTCTACTTCACAGTATTTTAACCGTGTCAATCGTGTCTAAAATAAGACAACACTCAAAAAGTATTTTCATCTCACTACTCTACCGAGGCAAGTAGACGGCTGTCAAACGTGACGTCACGGGCAAAATATGCTACATATAGAAAGAAAGAAAGAAATTATTTAGACTTGGCATACACCACAGAAATGAATAAATGAACATAAAAAACAATATTAAGGAAAGACACTTAAAAAGAAAATAATAATAATAATAAATAAAATTAACAGGATTGAAAGAAATATAAAAATTAAAACAGACTCCGCTTCAGCATATATAACAAAAAAAATAACTACATGTTATTGAATGAATAATTTTCCACTAACTTACGTTGTACTTACTTTTACGTCAATGTTAGGTTAAAATTCTGATCATTATTAATAAATAAATAATAATTCAATCATCAATTTATGACTTTTTATGGTTGAAGAGTAGCAAACGAGCATTCAAACCACCTCATGTTAAATAATCGCAGCCCATAGACACGTACAACTATAAACACAACTGAAATCCTACCTGAGCTCGAACGTAGATACGTTGCTACAGAAACACAATTAATGCTTTACGACGGATTATGAGGGCGGCGATTGTACCTACCCGGTCGAACTATAGAGATCTATAAACATCTACACATATTCTTGAATAAAAATAAAAATAAATGTAAATAATCATAGCAAAGGATTCTTTAAATTTAAAATGATTGTCGTGGAAATTAATTTTTAAATTATCGCTGTCCAAATACATTCGGGATCGGAGACAATATAATTAAAGGCATTCACTATACATCTCTTTCTATTGTCTCTCTTCCAATTCCTCTAATCTCTTTTACTGATTATTGATTTTCTATTCTACTATCATAATAAACATCATTTTAGTCTATTTTATCGTAATTAACGTGGCATTAAGGTTTTTTTTCTTTAATGCGTCCGAATCAATGCTGCGAACGGTACAAGGGCGAACGCGGTACCTGAGGGGCGAGAGCACTCCATTTGTCTGCTTGGCTTGGTCGGTTTGCATATGCTAGTAAAAAAATAAGGAAAATAGATTTTATTCAGAATATGTAAATCCCCGTGAAAAGGTTATCTTAAAAAGCAGATGTCCATAAATTTGTCTAATTGTAAGTTCTAATCTAATCATCTACGTTCATAATTATCTGTTGCTATTTGTTCGGTCGTAGAACGACCGGGGAAGTACCAATGGTACACTCAAAATCTGCCATGAAGCAGTTTATGTTTCGGTTAGAGAGACCATCTCAATACTTATGAGTAGCAACGCAGCAGTCGGCAAATAATAATAGAAACCACTTAATGTTTTGAAGGTGGGAGAACCATCGTTTAACCAGGAAAGTACCACCGCCGCCCTCATACTCCGCCATAAAGCATTACTTGTGTTTCGGTTGGAGAGGTTCGGTTGCCGGCTACACTTTGAAGCGAGGTGTGGTTGCCGGATACACATTATTGGAAGCGACCATCTTAGTCCTCAAGAGTAGGAACGCATCCGCGTCCATCCTAAAACAGAACTTCTTTTCTATTTGAGATTGGACGCGGTTGTCCTTGGGCTGCAGTGACCACATAACATCAGGTGGCCTGAATGCCCGTTTCTTAATCTTTCATAATAGTAATAAAAAAAGATTGAACACTTCTTTTTTAACGTCATAAAGTCACGTGAGAGAAAGATCCATACAGACATTAATGTACCAACTAAAATGGTGTGTCTGTGAAGGTGATTTTTTTTTTTATTTTTTTTAATTTTTTTATTCACAAAATCCACAGCTTGTAACAAACAATTTACACTTTATAAAACAGGTCATGAAGCCAATTACGGATTTACAATTAAAAAAAAACAGTTTTTTTTTCTCCTACGGGATAAAATATGAGTTGGAATTTAAATAAATATGTTGTTATATTGATCACTACAAATCAAATCGTGGATAAATGGTATTATATTTAAAAAATGTACGTACTAAGCAAAACCGCCCTGTAAAGTATTTTCTGAATTCTTTTTAAAGCTTTCAAGATCTAATTTAACTAAAGTAGAATGCATTCTAGAATAAATACAAAGTCTCAGTAATTGTTTTATGTTTTACTCAAGCAAAGCGTGAACACAGATAATTACGCACTGTTCACACTATGATAATCGCTGAAAGAAAAATCGTGCAAGTTTAAAAATGACATATCTGAGTATCATCTCAATACTTATGAGTAGCAACGCAACAGTCGGCGATAATAATAGAAACCACCTAATGTTTTGAAGGTGGGAGAACCATCGTTCAACCGGGAAGTACCTCCGCTGTCCTCATAATCCGCCGTAAAGCATTACTTGTGTTTCGGTTGGAGAGGTGCGGTTGCCGGCTACACTTTGAAGCAAGGCGACCATCCTAATCTTCAGGAGTAGCAACGTACCTACGTTCGACCTCAGATAGGACTTCAGTCGTGTTTGTGGTTGGTTGTACCTGGATGTCTATGGGCTGCGATTACTTAACATCAGGTGGCTTGTATGCTCGATTGCTACTCTTCATAAATAAAACAAAGAAACCTAATCTTCGACAGAAGTTTTTTTTCCGTTTATACTTCGAAACATACTAAATATGTATGAAATAGTTATATTCAAATTCAATACTTCATTTAATTATGTATTTTTCATAATATATTATTATATACACTTAATAAATATCAAAATTACAATGTGAAATAATCAGTTCACCAATTTTGAGCACCTTTTGGCCGAAGTTGATTAGAGAAAAAAGTCGGCTGAAAAAGATTCCCTAGATTAAATTATACATAAAATACAATTAAGTGTGTATTAATATGTGTTAAAGATTTGAATACTTTAAATGTTACATAATGTTTATTTTCATATTTACGATGATGAAAATCTTAAATGTGATTATAATAAAAACCTAACCTAAACAATCTAAAGCGAGTCTATGTGTCATGGTTCCAAGAACACTAGCTGCATTCCCGCGTTGAATAGCAATCAAAATTCTCTGCGGGAGATATAAACCAGCCCTCTTGTCACCGGCGGCGTCGATCAACCGTGGTACTATTTATTTGTTAAATAAATATAAAATACAAAATTATTTTTTTCAATTCTTGCATACATCTTTATATTCTGCCAGAACCTGTACTTTTTTCAAAATATTATAATTTTTTTTTCAACACTTTAAGAAAATAATCAAAAAACATTGTGGACACCGTCAAAGAGCGTTTTTTTAAGTTTTTCTTATTTGTCAACTTTAAAATATGATTTTTTATCTTACAACAATTTGCGTATCAAGTGCAAGTAATTGCTTTGCGTTCCTACTAATTGACATCAGGCAACACCTACTGAATTTATGATGTATCTATTTATAAATAAAATGTAAACATGTGTATATTTAATGAGTTTATCGCCTTTATATAACACTATCTGAGACCGCGACTTTGTTCGCATTTTCTAAAATAATAGTTGCTTCTTATAAAATCAGCTATCTTCCAGTGAAAGTTCTATCGAAACCGATGCAGCCATATCCCATTTTATGGTTTTTCTATACAGAATTAAACCTTTCTCTAAAACATAAATAGCCCAGGACTTCTGATGGCAACGGAATGGATGGAATAGCAATCGCAATTCTCTGGTGGGGTGGAATATGAACCAGCCTTCTTGTTGTAACACTTTTACTTTAAACAAATTAATAGGATTCTTGTGTCAAAGTGACAAAAAATTAAAATGAACTAATATATTGCTACGAACGATATTTTGACTATTTTCAACACGCTTTTATTGGCTTGGGTTGTATGTATGTATGTAACGGATTCTTTGAGCATAATATTCACCAATTTCCAGATGTCTGATTAATTTGAAACTTTGCACACGTGAATGAAATGAAAAATAAATAATAGTTAAAAAAACTAAAAAACACGCCTTTATAAAAAATCCAACTAAAAAAGTATAAATAAGAAAAAAATATATTATTACACTGTAAGAAAGCGTGGGGTGCATGGTGTCAATAGATTTGAAAAAACACCCCACGCTTTTTTTACATCGCAATATATTTTTTTTCTTATTTATACTTTTTTAGTTGGATTTTTATAAATGCGCGTTTTATCGTTTTTTAATTATATCTTTTTTGAGAATGAATTCGATTCATGTGATACAAGGACCTCTTAATATCAATTGGTCTGCACGTTCCTTTACTAATGTTCTTCTGTAAAATACAAGATTCAGACACTTAACATCTTTATTAAAATAAATAATCATCAACATTTATAAATATTATAAGCAAATGTATTCATCGAAGGTAGATAAAATAATACAACAGAAATAATTATAGTTTTTTATAATTTATAATAAATTAATTTTAATAATCACAAGACATTACATAATATTTCAAAATAAATCAAAGTTAATCTACTGTCATTATATTTCGACGTTTTTTTTATTATGAAAGAGTAAGAAACGGGCATGCAGGCCACCTGATGTTAAGTGGTCACTGCAGCCCATGGA
>DWON01009126.1:0-11635 GCA_018251015.1 Phocides pigmalion okeechobee | reverse complement strand
ACATGTTGCTTTACGGTGGGTTATGAGGGTGGCGGTGGTACCGCCCCGGGCGAGCTCTAACGGCTCTACCACCTTTCGATTCGAGTTTTTTCGAGTATGGTTCATTATGCTGGCCAAATGCGATTGTAGAAATCCCACACTTTTGAATACTTTCAATGAAATCTAGGATCAATACGTTTATAAAATTATATTATACAACTAAATACCTCTTAATATCACCAAGCTTCAAACCGCAAAATAGTGGTTATAGTTCTAAAGTCGTATAATAAGATTTATCCTTAATAGTATTTATCTTTAAACTAAGAATAGGATGTGGTTTTTCATTGTAACTGATGTAAGTATATATCAACAGTTTCTATTTAATCAAATATTAACCAAACGTCAATAATTTATTAAATAATAAGGATAATATTTTGAACATTATGAGTAATCAATGTTTAAACTCTGGAAATATTTCGTTGTTTTTCTTTCGTTCTTCGACCAGCCATAATAACAATTAATTTTATTTTTTTCCGACAGACCTTGTGACTGCAATCTTCATATCTTTTTAAATTATGCAGTAAATGAACATGCACTGATGTTATGTGGTATCTGCCACCTATGGACACTTATAACCAATCTGGTATAGAACAGAAGTCCCGCCTAAAATCGATCACAGACTCGTTGTTACTCCTGAGAACCACTCCTTTTCAGAGAAATGCAAGAGTTTACGTTGGAAATGAATGTGGAGGTACCACATTATTCATATCCATATAAACTACACATTCTCTACAATTTTTAAACTAATTCTGTCCACTTCCTCATTATATTGAAGAGCTAATTGTTATCTATAAAAGACAATATTTCACTTCATCAAAACTCCAAGGTGCAGTAATAAAACATCTGACAGGCAGGTTAGACACTACCCGTTCTCTCCATCAATATCCATGGTAACAGTATAGCCAACTATCTTTCAGGTCTGCTCTAGTTAAATAAAGTCAAGACAGTAGAACTACTACTAACAGTAGAACATAAATATGTTATTAACATACATTAAAGTAAATATTTATTAACCCCTTTCAAGTAGATTTTCATCAAAAAATCTACGTAAAACAAAAATATTTTCTGAAGTACGAGCACATTACTCGTTCGGCACATTCGTAGCATTTTTATTAAACGAAACACGTATACCGAAACTTTATAAACTTATTGGAATATTGTAGAGAAAGTTATAGGGTACGGTTCCACTCTGAATGGTTAGGAAATAACTTCATTATGCTTACTTATTGCCTGCGTACCAACTTAATGTACCACATAAAGGCACTATTTATGTTGGGACCATGTTACTTTATTTCTCAGATTTCGTAGCTGTTTTTCATGACCTGAAATGAGAACAAGTATACTTGGAATGAAGGATATTTTTTCTATGTCTCAATATCGATATTGTATTCAGGTCAGTCTGAAATGCTCAAGGCAACTTGCTTACTTACTATTTTGGAAATGTTATAATACTTAAACAGTCTTTATATTGGTAAACTACAAAACAAGATTTAAAAAAGGGTTAACAAAGACAAATGCAATATTTTTAAATGAAATGCTATGCTTTTAAAAAGTATTTTTTGCATATCTGCTTTTGCTTATAACTTTAAAGTAGTCATATAAATTTAAGTATCTCTATAAAAGTTTCAAATGTCTGTAAAATTTATCAATCCACATATGACTAGTGTCGTGGAATATAAGATTTATGACACAGAATGCATTTTATATATGTAAACGAAAAACCAATAGTGTTTATAAAATCAAAATAATATTCTTGCAGTATTCACTCATAAAGCAGTTTTTACACTCAAAGACGCGAAAAAAGTAATTGGATTCGTGTTTGAAATGGTGATCCAGCTATATTTAGAGCCTTGTTAACGACCGCAAGCGGAAATGCAAAAGTGAATAAAGTTTTTATTTGAGCTATCATTTCGAAACACAAATAAAACGTAAAATAAATTCGTATAAAGACATAAAATGTAAACAATACGTATGAATATAAGGATAGATTAGGAACTCGCTGTACACACGATTTCGTCCGCGGAAATGTTATGAAGAGAACATTACCTACAGGAAAAGAAAAATATAAATTTGCTTCGCTCGTTAGGCATAACGTAACAAATTCTTTCATAGATTTTGACTCAGACCAAATGATATAAAAAAAACAAGTTCTTACATGCTGCGGTTAAAGATAAATAAAAAAATATGGATTTGATCTCTGATTCGGCGATAATGATTATAATGATTTCGAAAAAGATTAAATGTATAAAAATGCAAATATACAAAAATAACTACGTTAGAGTTGTAGATAAAAGTTTTGCACTTTCTTCTTTGCTTTGTAAAAGCTAATGTTCAAATTTAAATAGACATTTTTAGGCTACTATATACACCTCTAGCATCCATAACAATTGCATAAAACTTAATTTCGAAGTAAGTTGGAGTCTAAAACGGTCGCCTTGTTTGTAACCGCCCTCAGATGGTACCTCTCCGGGCGAACTACAGCTTTACTACGTATTCAATTTACGTTTCCGTCTTTTATAGCTGCGAAGATGGTGGAGGCGGCGCAGCGACAGGCACGGGCGGGCGAGCGGCGTCGCTGCGACTCGCCAACGGGCGGGTTGCGGCTCAGTCCGCGGAGCAGTTACCGCACTCGCCGGCGGACTGCGCCTCGGTGCGAATCTCCATCGACAACACCAACACGTGTTGCACCGACTCGCTCGTCACCGCGCTCGATGACGAAACCCTTCTCCTTGGTAAGTTACTTACTTAGACATTTTCTTTATAATTATAGCAAACCAGCTGTCCCCGCGGCTCCATTAGCATTTTGAGAGAGGGTAGCATTGTAAGAGAAGATTGATTTTATATGTCTACTATTCGTGGTTCCATTAGCAGGAATTTTAACAGAAGGTAAAATTAAAATAGAAAAGAATGTATCTGCATAATCCTCAAGATGTACGATAAGAATTTGTACCTAGATATTTCCTTACTCTTAAAATTACAAAGTAAATATGTATGTAATTCTCATTCAAATAACTCTAGTAACAGATAAACCAGAGAAGAATAGATAGATAAAACTAAAAACAAAATTTGAGTATTCATTCTGTGTATCAATATTAGAATAAAAAAAACAAAAGTTGCCCAGAGATGCTTACTTATAATTTTTATACATGTAATTGACTTGGAAATAAAAATCAACAATGATTGCAGTGCAATCCGCAAAACAATTTACTCATTGAATTGCAAACCAAATCATCACGTGTTGCACCCATTTGTTCGTCACATCGGTCGATGACGAAACCCTCCTGGTAAATAACTTTATAAAGACCAAATTCGTAATATACAAATGCAGTAGTACTTAACGCAAGACACGGCTGGTCGACAATTGCCAATGAAAAACCTGATATAAGATTAGTAGACACAACGACATAAAGTGTAGATGCGCCAACCTTAAGTCAGCCATCACTCCAAAAGTAAACAAGTGACATTGGTTTTAAATTCTTTGTGATAGAGATTAAACTACATTAAATAACTATGAGATAAGTGTGACAAAGGTAATTTCATACTTCGTTATAAATATAACAAAAACATTTTCCATTTAACCATAACGAGACATTGCCACGTGACGTTGCAAGTCGTCGACACTGCTTGACAATGTCTGAAGTGGTCATGTAATGAGTGCAATTGAACATTAAATTGGCCCCAGTATGTATACAACATGCCACAGATTTTGTGCTCGAAGCCCATCTACGGAGTGAAATCTCAGTGACGTCGCGTAAACGCTCGGATTTTATCGCAGTCGGCAAAGTCGTTACCGTTCTTGCCGGTGAACTATGTCACACAAATTTCCATCGAGGATACAAACGCGCTACGTAGATTCGCTTGCCACCGCGCTCGACGAAGAAATCCATCTCCTCGGTAAGTGAGGTTCAAAAGCTTATAACTTTTACTGAGACTGATGACCGGTTCTAATACGCTCCAATAACAACGCAATGACACTTGAAGAAAGTCTAGATCATTGTCTATCACGTTTGCTATACGCACTAGACCAGCATTCTGTATATACGGCCAACCATTCCATGGATATTTTCATAATGCTCATAGGCCTGACAAGGTTTTTGTCATGTCCTGAATTTGTCATCTGTATAATTGAAAAACGGGAGGACTGCTTAAGCTCTATAGCAAACATAAAAATTTGCCTCTAACATTCACCTATCCAAGTCCTCACAGAGCGCAGCGCTGCTGATATTTGTCGATCTTTTAAGATCTAGTGCTATTACTTATTTTTCGGAGCTATGCACATTTGCATTTGCATGCATAGTTTCCATATTTATATACAATATTCTATGACCAAATTGACTGACTGTATGACTGATGTATGCTTATACCACTCCAAAGAAAAGTGGTCCTAGATTGACCAATACGTTTGATGTTGTAATAATGTTTTTTTAACAACTTATTAGACACCAAATTAGGAAATAAATAGTTTAAATTAATCATGTTGGCCAGAAAGTCTCGTTAAAACAAATTCAGTCAGTGCCTAGATTTGTGCATATCACAAAGCGAAAGTGTTAATTTTTTTGTTATTTTTTTGAACGAGGTAATCATAGGACCGCAATGAAATTAAAAAAAAAATTGGTAGTTTCTTGATGTTAAGTAGTCAATCACGTTACAATCTTTTTTTAACGCTAATGGTTCCATGGGGCACAGCTACATTAAAACAATATATGGAAGCCTTTTTTTCAATTGTAGCCTACAATTTGAGAAAGAAAGACAAATTTATGCATATTCATATAACTGACTGAAAATGGAGCTCGCCGATACACTGTCAATAGCTATTGTTAACCTTCTCTCGACATCAATTCTGTACGAAAATTTCAATGGACCACATAACTGTTTTGTACTATTTCAGTTGCCATGGGTGGGTGCAACCGTTTTACAGCACACTGTTCGGAAGAGTTCTCTTACCGTGAATAGTGGAGCCGAACGGTTAAAGAGATATTTTATGTGCAAATAGCCCGTGACCATTTAACTCACGCGGTGTTAATTGGTCGCTGCCACCCATGGGCTTTCGCAATTACGTATAGATCAGGAGTTCTATTCCGTTGCGTTACTACTAATGAAGACCAATACAATAGCGATTTATAGCATAATTCATATCTAGCGCTTTCGTACAAAGATGTGTTCATCAGATCAGTCACAAATGAGGCGATCTCAAAAATATCAATGCATTTGTCATTGACAGGTCGGAATCTTGTTCTACATTTAATCAATTAAAGATTGGCAGACGAAGAAGAGAACGGCAGTTGGGTCGGCGACCGCTAGTGATAAAACTTATGCGCCCATCCTTATTTTAGAAGGCACATAGCTCTATTAAAATCTTGCCCTAGGCTGCCCTGGTTTGAAACAAACCAACAGCCTTTTTGACCGTAACCCTAAATTCACTAATACGTAATTGTTCAAGGTAAAGTATGCTCCAGGCCTCATAGTTGTAAGAAGAATCACAATAATGAGATGTAGAGAATTACCGCCAACCTGAATATCAGCGTGCAATAAGCCGGCTACATTTAAATAGAGAGGACCATGTTAAACTTTAGGAGTTGCTATGCATGTATGTGCGATGTCATATAGCACTTTATAAAAATTTGAGGTTGTAAAATATGTGTAGGTTGGAGCAACTACTAAACTGCAGGTGTTTTGCATGCTCGATAGCTGCTTTCCTGATAAAAAAGAACGTCTACGTTACTGTTACGCCACAGTCATGATTGATTACCAAGTTAAGCCTATTAATTACATCAACTTCAACTTATAACCTAAAACAATACTTCCAAAATAGGCTTGTATAATTAGAAACTAAAAAAGAAATTTGAAAGTTACAAAGGAACTTTTTGTTTTTGTAGAATTATTTAACACTTGATCTCAAGACTTTCAGGTCACTGTGTCAAACTTGGTTTAATAGGTTACAGGAATCGGGGTAGTAGGATACAAGCCACTTCTTACCCTTGCCAAGAATTTTCGCAACGAAAGGAACGTGATAAACTTTTATTCTCCATATGACGTCGAACTTTATTCTATTTAGGGCGAATTGCATCACAATATGCAATGCATCTCTTTCCCACAACATTACTAACGATTAAGCGACAGATAATTAACTCGTTTATTTATTAATTACGGAATAAACAACTTAATATATTTATATCTGTGACATTGCGATGAGCATTAAAATGAAGATTAAAGTGACGATAACCCATTTTTAATGACACTGGCAATCATTTAAATTATATAATGCATTGTAAATTGGTTGTTCGCCAATAACAAAGATGCCATAGAATATTGAAACAATGTTAAAAGGCGGTCATACAAAAGTAAAGTTTTCGAAAAAAGACGAAAACCCGCTGTTAAAAGTTTTTAACCATCAAGTGTGGGTTTTTTGTACGTTTTAATAATTTGGTAACAAAAAAGTATTATGGCATAATGTAAATATGTTGAATTGCCTGTTTTCAACCCTGTATTTCACGTCTTTTTTTTTTTATTACAAACTTTTTTTTTAAATTTGCAGTCGCCACTTTTTGCATATTTAAATAGTACACTATATTACTATATATTATACCATTTAGGCTACAGAGTGAGCCAAAAAATGGATCCAATACACATACACTCAAAACAATGGAAGTGTGATTCTGTCCTCGACACACATAACTACACAGCCATTTAATTTTGCGAAAACATATACATACGTAACCATAGCAACGATCTCAAAATTTTGTTGCTCCCACATCCGCCAATCGCCATACGTCACAGTTCGCACTCAACGTAACAAATCCTTTAACTTTTACTTTAATTATTCTGTGATGTAATTAAATTATTGACCAACATGATAAATATGTAGCTACAACAAACTATCTTTATTTTGTATATAGATTGTTTTATAAATTAGCTCCCACTAAAGCAGATAAGAGATTTAATTTAAGCAACCTTATCGTATTACTTTTATTATAAGAATATATTACATTGTTTTCTAAAAACAGTTAATTGACTAAGAATTTAGCGGCAAAAGCAATAAATATTGTAATATGTACTCGTATATTATGATTTCAACTGCATTTTTATCCTCTTTATCTCTCTTTATAACTCTTTAATTGTAGATAGTAAAACAAGTAACACATTACTTCACTGACACAAACAGTATAAAATACATTTTCCTGTACAAATGAGTCAAGCAGGTAAACGACTCGGGTATTTTTACAATCAAAAAGTGAATCCCGTATCTTTTCTTCTCTCAGTTTATTTTATTTAATTTGCACTACGAAATACATGTTCAAGAATTTATTTCTCTTTACGTGTAATGTTATGATTCAAATAATTATATTAAATATACAGATTCATGTGGTAAGGACAGATTAGTTTTGTAAGGCGAAGGAAATAATTTATGTAGATAATGAACTCGAATTACATTCCATTTCATGTTTATTTACAATTTCAGAATACATCTACAGACTAAATTGCAAGGCCTGTTAACATCCAGAACTCTCGTTACAATTTCCTTTTAAATAAATATCAGGAGCATTCTCTTATGCTGCTGTTGAATCGATTCACCAGCCATTTAAAGTTTATTGTTATAAGGCAACCATGCTTCTCATCTGTTGAAATACAGTTCTACTGCCTTTAAAACCATAACATAAAACCATGGAAAGTATCCTTAATAAGAATTATATGTTGAAATAAAAGAAAACCGGCGAAGTGAAAGATATATAGGCAAAAACACAGACTAACAAGGAAGCGGTCCTTTATTATGAGTCCTTTATTAAACTATTATCTTGTCCTTATTTTTTTCTTTTGCGGTACGAAGTCGTAAAAATGCATCCTAAGTATTTAAAACATGTGGCAAGATTCTAATAATATCACAGCATGTCTGTGTTTTACGTCACTCTACTCTAATTTATTGCACTGTTAAATAAATATCATATTTTTCAATCACAAGAATCATTAAATGCATAACTCAATGAGTAAAAATTATTAGAAACAATATTTAATGACAATAATTTCTATAGTCTATTCATCTCTATTTATTAAGCTTGTACTACCTCGTGTGCTATAAATTATGTTTGTAACTTACACGTTATGTTCAAAGATTAATCATTATCGTTTTTCATATAAGTATTTTAGAAAATATGAATTTGAATTTTCAAAGTAAATTATTTCAGACTAGGTTTATGTATAAATTCCTGCCTCATAATCATCATACATACAGATGTAAGCTAAATATTAGAATGCCAGTTACTTTCCGAAAAGGAGTCAAGAGAGCTGATGTCCATAGGCGATGATGACTCCTTTCCATCAGGTGGCCCTATTTGCCTCTTCGATAGACTAACAAAAATGAATCGTTATTTAGCATAGAAACATAACCAATCCATTGCTGGCTCACTGCATGAGTCTAATTTCAGAATGAGATGGGTTGGATATATAGTAATAGGTACATAGTAAACCACGTCGGGCAAATAAAATAAGCTTCAAGCACCTTTGAACACTATGGAAACACTCAGTCATGCTGGTTTCCGGACGATATGTTCCTTCACCGCTTAATCAAGTAATTATGTAATTCTTGATATATATATTCCATATATTATTATTTATATATTTATAAGACTTGTATATAAACAGTCAGACTAATCAAATCGAACCCTAGTCCCTCAGCGCGTCCAACTTGTATGGTTTGTCACGCGGGTGGTCGAATTACAATTTCTATCCAAATATTACAAGTCCTTTTCAAATATTGATTTTAACAGAAAAATACTGTCTATTACGAATTATGTGTAAACCATTGTAAATCTCCTTCATAATTATACGCGGAATAAAAGAAAGTGTAAATTATTTAAAAAAAAATGGCACAATGAGCCCTAAAACTATACTTTTAGTTTTAATGAGAGAACCCAGTAAATATTTCTTGTAAATAAATTTTGCAATGCTTAAAGAGAACAAAGTTTCTTAAGCCAGATAGTGTTGCTTATATATTCATCAACAGAGACAATGGTGTAGAACAAAGACCAATAATAAATATAAGTAGCGATTATTTATCCGCACTTGTGTAAATATTTAATTGATGTAGTCTGTTTTATTAATCTATAGTTAGTGGATATGTTTGCGCTTAAAAGACTCAGAAGCTTGCGATCAAGTACCAGATTGAGTAGTAAACCGTTTGTCAAATTTAAATTCCGTTTTAGACAATATATTTTGACTATTGTAATTCACGGTTGTGTATAACGAGTCGTTTTGATAAATGCCGAACGGTTACGGAGTTATCTGTCAAAATTTCGCGCCAAATGGCAATTAAACATGTCTTCCATTAGTATTAGAATTAGTAGTAGATTTCTCAATCGTGATTTACAATCACAAACACGACCTCGTATCTGAGCTCGAACGTAGACACATTGCTAGTCCTGAGGACTAAAATGATCGCCTCGCTTAAGTGTAGCCGGCAATCGCACCTCTCCAACCAAAACCCAAGTATTGCGTTACGGCGGATTATGAGGGCCGCGGTAGCACTTCCCCGATCGAACTATAGTTCTGCCACCTTCAAAACTACAATTTGTTACACTTTAAATAAGGTTTGTAATGTGTAACAACTTTAACCATCAAAGCATGTTTTTTTTTAGTTTTTTTTTTCTTTAACCATGAAAGCATAATTTGGTAAAACCAGAGTTGCGTGCCCGGAACTCGATCTTATTCATTCAAAATCTTAAAAAAAAATCTCGCCAGTTTGATAGTTTCAATTCTCATTTTTGTGTAAAGGACAAATCTTAAAACGTTTGTATTAATGAAACTATTAATTAATGATATGATTTGTTATTTATCAGGTCGGAACTAATGGTCATGACTTTAGTAACAATTGCGCAAAAACAAGATACGCATTGGTAAAAAGTAGATTAAAAGGAATGTGCCATCCGACTTTTATGACTTATCCTTGAAAGGCTAAATATTCTTACACTGTTTTATTATACAAAAAAATAAGATGAAATGAAACTATTCATCTAACACAGGTGTGCACAAACATAACTTGAATTATGGTGTAAAAGCCTTCTTGTTTAGACCACAGACATACCATACATAAAAAACATAAAAGACATAATAAGACGTAAAAATAAAACCATTGTTTGATGATTTGAATAAATTATAATGGATAAGTACTTTTCTTTGACATAAAATGACAATAATATTTAAAAAAGATAACATGTACTAAAAACGTAATTATAATTTGCCTATAATAGAATAAAAAATTAAAACTAAATGTTTCTGGTCAACGAAATATGACATCTGGTGTTTAACAAATTATTCTTGAGTGAACGAAAAGTCTTACTCGATTTGATTAGCCAAAATCAATACAAAATTCAAGCGGAACTAATGATACTCGCAAAAACGTGCCTTGTACTCTCACTTCTGGGCAAAATAATGTATCATCTGGTGCTACAACTTAAAGAAAATAACTTCGACACGTTTCATTAGCCTAAGTCAATACTAAGCCCAGGCAAAACTAATTATTATTTATCATTACAGATACAAACGCACAAAAACATGACATGCATTGTGAAGTTAAAATAATTCTTTCTAGCGTTTTAAAGCCTGAACTCAAATAAGCGACAACTAGGTTTTATTAAAAAATCATTAGTACGAATAAAATTATCTTAATGAATCTAAATCAATAATGAGAACTATACATTCAGGTGACCAAAGAGACAACTCGCATTGTGATGTAAAAAGTAATCTTCCGATCAAAGGGATACGCCTTCTGGAGTTTTACGACCTTTGCTTGAGTAAACGACAACTCTTACCACGTTTCATTAATCAAAATCAATACTAAGCTCAAAGGGAACTAATGATCATGACTAATAGATACAGGCGCGCAAAAACGTGACTCGCGTTGTGAGGTAAAAAGTAGTCTTCCGGTCAAAAGAATGCGCCTTCTGGCGTTTTACGACTTATCGCTGAGTAAGCGATACAAGTACAATATATTATCTGGAGTAATGATGACTTTATTCTTTATGCGTAATTAAATTGGAGGTCATCGATCTTATTCGTCTGAATCTCGATTATTATTTAAAAATATCGCGTGACAACATCGTCAAATGTTTTACTGATAAGGTTTTGATTACGATATCGAAGAACTTTCAATGTTAGACACTAGTCTTTCTTATAATTGAACTAATACTGTAACATACTATATCAAATAGATTATTAAGGTTTTAAAATTTGTACGATTCTAACTACAATATAACACAGCCACACTATTTCATTGGAAAAGTGTGGTTGCCAGTTAACTAACATATGAGGCGACTGTCTTAGTCCTTAGAAGTATTTACATGTATGTTGTATTCAAGTAAGGATCTAGTATATAAGAATATTGAGAGAACAGAGCACACATAGAAAGTGCTAGGACAGTCTATTGAAACAGAGCGGTCCCTGTACCGCGACTTATCCGATTATAATGCGTCACGAGCTAGTACTACAGTCCCTTTTTATAATAAGTTCAGGTAAAACGAAATAAGCAAGTGGGGCGATCAGGTGATGTCGTCCGATTCGATGACATTTTTTTCCAATCTACCTTATTTTTAGCGCAACTACCCTA
>DWON01009125.1:0-11638 GCA_018251015.1 Phocides pigmalion okeechobee | reverse complement strand
ACATGTTGCTTTACGGCGGGTTATGAGGGCGGCGGTGGTACCGCCCCGGGCGAGCTCTAACGGCTCTACCACCTTTAAAACATGTTTTTGTTGCAGGTAACTCATCTGTCATGAATCCATCATGCAACCGTTAAAAAGGATTTTTGGAATTTTAATTACAACCCTCTTTATCAACGTTGGTGCTGAGAAATGCGAGCGAATCAAAATAGGCGATGAGTTCTACAAACGACATCTACTAGCAACTATTGATGGATATCCTACAGGAATCGTGATCGACCCTAAAACGGAAAACATATTTTTCATGCTAAATAAACGGAATTATACCAAGGGAATATATCTATTACGTCACGGCTCGCTAGGAGTGAAAGAGCTGCCTATTTCCGATGACATCATAGGCCAATGCGTAGGAATAGATAGTTTAAACAATATCATTTACATAGGAACTAATCAAGGATTAGTCACTTATGACTATTCGAGATCAGAAATAAACACAGAAAGACCAATAGGCGACGATGATGTACGAAATATCTTTATAGATAAAACAGATAATCAAATGTATATAACGACTGGATCTAATCACGAAATATTTAAATTTGTCAACGGGTCAGCCGCTGTCAAACGTTATGAGAAAGTTCCGAAGGCTTACAACTTCGTTTTAGATAGCAAAGGTAACGCCTTCTACGAATTCGTTGATGGAAGGCTGTACTTCCTGTCTATAGATTTGTACGAACCTGTTCAATATAAAGGGTTTACTCGGGAACTTAAATATATTTTGCAATTAAGTAATAACGACGAAGCGATTGTGGCAGTGAAAGGATCGATGTTTAAATTGACTACTAAAAGTATTTTACCGACGAAGATTGGACGACTCGGTTTCAAGATAACTGGAATGGCGTTTGATTTTAAAAATAACATCGTGGTTGGGACGAAAGGGAAGATTTATAGATACAAGCCGATAGATACGAATGATCCGTGTCCGCCGGATGACTATTTTATGTCTAGCATTTAACTACTTAGTGACCGAAGATCGAAGACGATCGATGAAAAGTGAAAAACAATCATTTTTATTTTGTAATTGTAAGCGAAATAAACTTTGTTTAAACTAATTGATGTTCTCATTATTTTCATTACAGTTACCATAAACGGTGACTTTCATAGTGTAAACATAAATTTTGTAAAAGGGAACAAATATACAAACATATATAAATATCCAACTTTCATTTTATCAAAAACAAGAAAGTTATTTCTTGTTTTTGATAAAATAAAATTGGTTAATAAATAAGATATAAAAAAAATAAAAATAGTTTAAAAGTGCATACGCAGGCCTTTTTGTCACTTCTGTTTTGTGGGCACGCTAATTTTGAAAGTTGTAAGTAATATGAAGCAACAATCTTAGTCCTTAGGAGTGGCAACCGATCTGTTATAGACTTCACCTGAGACTCCTTGTTATATAAATTTAATTAGGTATACCACGGTTCTGATTATTTCACGTCAGATAAACTATACATATGCTACATTAATTACTACTTTTTTATGTGAGTAGCAAACGAGCATGCAAACCACCTGATGTTAAGTAGTCGCAGCCCATAGACATCCACGTACAACCACAAACACAACCGACATCCTGGAGCTCGAACGCATTAGCATTGCAGCTACTCCTGAGGACTAAGATAGTCACCTCGCTTCAAATGATAGCCGACAACCACATATCTCCTACCGAAACACAAGTAATGCTTTACGACGGATTATAAGGGCGCCAATGATACCTCCCCGATCGAACTATACTTCTCCCACCTTTAATTTCTACCACTACCGGTCACCCATCCAAGTTGCGACCGCGCTGACGTTACTTAATTTGGTGTTTACAATCAACACATGCCGCGAAACTACGCACGCGCAATATACAATTATGTCACATTATTTAGTCTATTATGTAACGTAATGATTCTTGTAACATTGCTGTTTTGTAATGACTTGAATACTTCAACGTCATTGTAAATTTTGATTATTCATTGATATTTACTCTCGTAACAAGACAATATCTCCTACTCGTTTTAAGTCGGTTTTATTAACACTTGCGTGAACTGTTACATATTTATGTTTTTACGATAGTAAAAATGGCTACGACCCACTTATCAAAAAATAATTTCATTCTTTCTTGTAGGACTTATGACACATGTTACGTAAACGAAATGATAAAAGGAGGGAAAGCTATAATTCGACCGGGGAGGTACCACCGCTGCCCTCATAATCCGCCATAAAGCATTACTTGTGTTTCGTTGGAGAGGTACGGTTACCGGCTACACTTTGAAGCGAGGCGACCATCTTAGTCATCAAGAGTTAGTTTGTGGTTGTACGTGCATATCTATGAGCTGGGACTACTTAATATCAGTAGACTCTTTACACATAAAAAATACTATGTTTTTTATTAACTTAAAGATTCTCCAATTGTTATACCAGCATGCTTCGGATAATAATGGGCATTAAAACCAATTCAATATTCAACAGGAAATTAGTCTAAAGTGAATCATAGGTGCTTTGCTATTCCTCAGAATTAACACGTTTTTAAATGAACCACATATATATTTATTGATTGTGCTTATACTAGATATAAATATGATACTTATTTATTTACATTTGTTATACTTTTCCTCCTAAACGGCGTTAATGGTTTTTTTACTTACAAGGTAATTGTTTCCTAGATAACAGGTTACATATTTTCAAAATAATAAGAATTTCCACTTATTTAAAGGACATATAAATGAAATAAATAATGCAGAATACTGTGTATTGTTAATAACATAAAATTGAGCGACAGATTTACTTTTATTTATGTTAATATAAGTGTATAGTACTACTTATAGTGATTAACTTCTTTCTTAATATTTTTCTTATCATACAAACCTTTAACATCATGTTTTATGAAAAAATATATTTAAAATACATATTATTTCATTACCTGTGACTCATTATGCGTGCGCACGTTGTATTCATAAATAATGACACACTGCCATCTATCGTACACTTCAATAACGAACCTACTAGCAAGTAATTATACAACATAAGACTAGATGGCGCTACTAGCAATGCATTCTATATAATCAGAAGTATGTTTTTTTTTGTAAGTAGGTATGTTTTAAATTAAATTACATACTCTAAATATAGGTATGAATTTCCGTTCGTAAACTAAATATTCATTACAAATACATCAAAATTATAAATACATATAATTTGTTATATATTATATTTTTCATATTTAATGTCGAAAGAATATTTTTATTTTAAGATAAATAAAATATATTTTAGAAACATTTTCACTAACTTTTCTATTTACAAAAAATAGATATCAAACAAAAACGTGTTTGGGCTCGTCCGGGATTTGAACCCGGGACCTCTCGCACCCTAAGCGAAAATCATACCCCTAGACCAACGAGCCGGTTGAACAGTCATTCGAAATTATGCAACATTTTCAAATGCAAGTTTATAGTATTAATTGAATTATTTATATTTTTATTACATTTATCACTTTAATACATTTATTATACTTATGTATATTTCACAAAATCTTGTAATCACCTTATTTAGCACATATGCCCTATAGAAGCAGAAATACATAAAAAATTCAAATAAAACTCTTATTTATTTATAAATCCCATATAAAACTCCACCTTTGAGAATAATATACAGAAATATGAAGAATGTCTTTCGGACAATATTTCCCTGTGAAAATCAAGTGAAAACTAATTTTCTAATACGTATTTTCCACGAAAAATCAGGTATCTGGGACAGAGGCCGGAATACCAATAAACAATTACTGCCATTATCGAAATATTATTAAGGCCTTCTCAAACTCAAACCAAGGTTACAAGAACACAGCGTCTTGGAGCCGATCACGTAACTTCCGTGTCATGTCTTAACAAATGACTAAAAATAATACACACATGTAACACCAAAACCTATCAGTATTGCACGAGGAAGTGGCAACTCATTCTGTAACGGAGTTTATACAATGTACAAATCTCTTTTTTTCGTGACAAGAGTAACAAACGAGCATGCAAACCACCTGTTAGTAAGTAGTCGCAGCCCATAGACATCCACGTACAATCGCAAACACGACCGAAATCCTGCCTGAGCTCGAACATAGATGCGTTGCTACTCCTGAGGACCAAGATGGTCGTTTGTCGCACCTCTCAAACCGAACCACAAGCAATGCTTTACGACGGATTATGAGGGCGGTAGTGATACCTCCCCGATCGAACTATAGTTCTCTCACCTTTAATTATATCGCTTCTTTGCTTCAATAACGTGACAAGTTTGAAACCTCAAGTTTTTTATTTTATTTGATAATTGAAATCTCCGTGTTTGATTTGAGATAGCTAAGGTGTTAAGTTTTTGTACGTAATCTACAATAAACGTTAAAAAATACACAATTAAGCAAAATAATTTTTTGTAAGTAAAAAAAGCTTTATTGTAAAATTTTGTTTTTTGAGATAACACGTTATTGAAGCAAAGAAGCGATATATTGTAAAAATTTACAACAATATTTAAAGGTGTACACGTTAAGCTGATTGAAAGTTTATATTTTACTAGCGACAGGTTCAGATTCGCTCGGGTAATGAAGTTTATATTCACTTACATTATATTTCTTTCATACATGCATCCAGTCATTACCCAGTTGCAAAAACTAACAATTAGAAACATCTATTTCGAGCGACGACTGAATTACTATATTGTATTTAACTATTTATTTTCACGTCCAATTTACAAAAGAACTTAACTTATTATGCACCAAAACCTCCCTTAGGTATCACTCTACGTGTTGTTTAAAACAGACAAATCTGTTCAGTCCTTATTGAGTTTATCGCGACCCCAGGAACAGACAGACGCGACGGGGAACTTTGATAATAAGAGATACACTTTTAATGAGACAAAACTATAAACTACTGTCAAAATAAATTCATACTTTTACTTTAAATATTCCATATATTTGATTCTTGCTTCTGTAAAATTCACAAAATGTAGATATGCCAATTTATTGCTACGTAAGCGATGTTATCAGCATTTTATATCAATAATGATATAAAATGCTGATAACATCATGATGTTATCAGCATTTTATATCATTATAAATATAAATATATTTATATCATTATCATGGATATGGACATAAGTCCATACCGTATATAATCTATTTGAGACGAGTGTGACATTTAAAAACTTCGATTTTATAGGCGACGATTTTGAAACTTTTGATCAATTGTATCTTTTTACATACAGCTCGTAATACTCTCAGAGCATGTTGCAGGTCAATTAATATTACCACAAAACCTTTACATGATAGTAAGTTATGTAACAAACTACACGGAATAATCTCGTTTACAAAAAACGTAAAACCGTACGAATATTAAGAGAACACATAGAAATATAGAGGCCGCTTCGGGCATCAGAAGTGTTACTGCAGTTTTAACCAAATATAAAGTTAGCGACTTACTCCATTAAACTATTACGGCAATCTAGTGTAACAATCATAGTAGCAATCACATCGCTAAATGATAATAGAAAGGGCCAGGAACAAAGAGCTGCTTGTGTACCGCGACGCATCCGAATATAATGCGTAAGCTAGAACAGCTAGAACTACAGTCCCTTTTTATAATAAGTTCAGGTAAAACGAAATAGGCAGGTGGGGCGATCAGGTGATGTCGTCCGATTCGATGTCATTTTTTTCCAATCTACCTTATTTTTAGCGCAACTACCCTATTTTTCTTGAGAGCGACAACACGTACAACACACAATCATAATTTTGATACAAGAAATAAGAATAAACTGGCAATCTTTAAATAAAGACTTATCAGATAGACAAATCATTAGAAAACTGGATTCACGGCTCCATCAAATCTGCCAGAAGATTGCTTATTTAAGTTAAATGCTTGAAAATATTTATTTATTTACTGCACCTATCATGTAGCAGATTTTATATTTGACTATCAAATACGGTCTATAAAATCAACAGATATCAAATAACAAAAAAAACGAACGTATTTAGAAGCTAACATTTTTTGTGTTATTTAGAAGTCAATCTCGCGTGTTCGTGGAACCATGACCTATTTTAGGGATCTGTGACTAAATTTTTATATTTTACTATATACGGGGTACTCACGAATAATGATTTTTTATTTTTGACTGCCGATATTTCGAACCGACGAAACTCGCCACGAAGGATACAACTGTTTCAAAATATTGGCAAATAAAAATCTAAAATTGTTAACGTAAATTCGCGATAATATTAGTCAAAAACCAAATGTTTAAGAATACTAAAAAAATGTCTTCTTCGTCTGTCAACATCACAGAGATCAACCTGACTGACAACTGACAATACCTGACAATACCTTACAGAGGAAGTTTTCAATATGGTAGAACTACGATACGACCGGGGTAGTACCACCGCCGCCCTCGTAATGCGCTGTGAAACATGACATGTTTTTTGTAACGATTAGTCTATCAAAAAGGCAGACGGACCTGATGAAAATCAGTCACAGTCGCCTGGACATTTGCAACGTCAGAATCACTACATCGCCAACATCGAGAATACTCTATACCTTTTTTGAAGAGCTCCATGTCATAGCGTTCAAGGAATGCCTCAAGAGGAAGTTATATTATTATAATGTTATCATCCGGTCTTATAATCCGCCGTAAAGCATTACGTGTGTTTGGTTGGAGAGGTGCGGTTGCCGGCTACACATTGAAGCGAGGCGAACATCTTTGTCCACAGGAATAGCAACGCATTTACGTTCGAGCTCAGATAGGATTTCAGTCGTGTTTTTGTTGTACGTGGATGTCTATGGACTGCGACTACTTAACATCAGGTGTTTTGCATGCTCGTTTGCTACTTTTCTCACATAAAAAACAAAATCATCCCTTATTTTCATCCCTAAAAGTGGTACTATTTAAAAAAAAATAGTTTCGAAGGGAAAATAGACAATTTATCTGTTAATAGTTTGTTAATAAATAACTGAATTATACATATAAACATAACCGCAACCGAATTGAGAAGCTTCTCTAAAGCTTTCAGTCGGTTAACAACCGAAATTAACTCAAGAATAGATAATAAATCAAACACAACACGTAATAATAAGTAATTACGTAAATGAAACAAAGGTATTCCCAGCAAACGGTAATTCTCATTGTCTTAGTGAAATTGTGGTCACGAAAAACGTCCGATTGTGATCTACGTACACGATCGTTGGGTAATGCCAAGTGTCAACCTATGAACTTTGTTCGGGTACGCGTTTAATGATATTTTTTTATATGAGAAGAGCAAACGAGTCCCCCGAACACTGGGAGGACGAGTGCTAGCAGCTCGGTCGACGGTCGCACGACCAAGTTCGTAGCCGCCCACTAAACAGCGGGATCGAGGCGAAGGCCGCGCCAGCCATCGATGCTTTCCCGTTACATCCACCAGTTGCAAGGCTCGTGGTCACGGCAAAACTTCTGTGTTTGTGTTTTTGTGCGGTTGCAAAATTCCGGTTATGGCTACATTTACAGCGAGGCGACTGTCTTAGTCTTCAAGAATAACATCGTATGTGTGATCGACTTCAATTTTTACCCATTCTACAAGGAATTGATTACAAGTAATGGGCGACAATAACCACTTAACATCAAGTGGATATTAAATACTATGGTGTCATTTTCTGTCTTTTAAAATTAATTACGATATTGGGTTACAGAATATATACTGGAAATATTACAAAACCATTGCTCTTTAATGAAGGATTAATAACAAAACAGTTGTTAAAACCAGCAATGGATGTCTACTAATGAGGTCTTAAAC
The DNA here is from genome assembly GCA_018251015.1 of Phocides pigmalion okeechobee. Taxonomy (NCBI): domain Eukaryota; kingdom Metazoa; phylum Arthropoda; class Insecta; order Lepidoptera; family Hesperiidae; genus Phocides; species Phocides pigmalion. The sequence goes on along the minus strand of DWON01009125.1, from coordinate 3,810 downwards.
TTCAAAGTAAAAGTTGATATTCCTACCACGGATCTCAGTTCAACTTATAACTTAAAACAGTCGCTTACACACCACAGTGCGTGATTATCAGTAGACAAGTGTTGACGTAAAACGGAATGTAATTGAAAATAAACTTTTTTTAATCTGTCATTTGTAACATTCTGTGTGCGTGTTTTTTTTTTTTAATTCGGCCTATTTTTCGTGTCGGATGCCAAGTAAGATGTAAGTTTTTTATTTAATAATTTTAGATAAAAATCGTTTATTCTGCAAGTTTTTTTTTTTATTTAAAATAATGTATTTATTGTCTTTTTTATTCTAAGTAAGCTCACCAGCTATTCTTATCTTTTACATAGATACAAAATAATACCCTTGGAAATTTTACAGTTACCTAATTTCCTTTTATTAAAAAAATACATTTTAAATTTCTTTATTAATTAAGAACATTCTTTATTTATTTTCTTATAATTATTTTTGTTATTAATTAATAATATGTTTTGCTGAATTCGATTTTTATTATCAAAGTTTCTTGTTATTAAATTAAATGCTCCGAAAACCTAAAAAATAAGAAATCTAACAGGAAATTTATTCATATCTCTCAATTTGCTAAAGTAGTCAACAGACATTTTTTAAACTAGTATTTTGCATTTTTATTGCTTGTTTAACCAAATTGAGATGAAAACTACATTATGAGCCTATCATAAAAATATAATGGAGAGAGTTATTCTTGAATTTTCTATGATATGTGACCTCTATTTCTTATTTATGTTTTGGTTTGTTCAGATCAGAGCGTAAATAAAGCATTGCCATTTGGTTGAAAGGTTGTAGAGCCGTTAGGGTTCGCCCGGGGCGGTACCACCGCCACCCTCATAACCCGCCGTAAAGCAACATATTTTTCATGTATCACCCGCCGTAAAGGGTTACTTGTGTTTCAGCTGGGGAGGTGTGGTTGCCGGATACACATTATTGGAGGCGACCATCTTAGGCGTCAAGAGTAGGAACGCATTCGCGTCAACCCTTATATAGAACTTCTGTTCTATTTGAGATCGGACGTGGTTGTCCATGGGCTGCAGTGACCACTTAACACCAGGTGGCCTGCATGCTCGTTTCTTTGTCTTTCGTAATAAAAAAACCACGTAATTCTAAATTAAATCATAGCAATACAGAAATTAAAAGATAAACTGAATTTCAAAGACTTTTACTATCTTCAAAGCTAAGTTAGATATAAAATGAGGCAATGTTGTACAAAAGTACGAGTACAATACAACTTACTTCTTTCTATTGGACACGTTATCAGACGATCATGTCGATGCTAATATAATATTAATTAGAGCGAATGTGCGTGACAGTGGACGCATAAAATGAAAACAGTTATTATGGTGCGTGTAGGCGATAGAAATGCGATTTCCATGTTTCATGCAGGACGCAATCAAAATGAAATAACAAAATTGAATGGTGGTATTTTTAACAACAAATTGTAAAGCTAACGCCACACTTATTTACGTGACATAATTAAGCCATTATCTTTTTTCTAATAATATTTTTTCTAATATTCCTTTCTCCTAACTGAGTAATATTAATATAAATTAGTTTTCAAGGGCAGCATCGATTTTGTTATCGTTCTCAGAGAAGATTAAAGACGGAATTATTTGGACCTAATTACGAATGTCTATTTGTGTGTTTAGGTACGTGGTACTTTTTTATAGAAATTTTATATTTGTAGGTTTTAAGAGTGTAAATTGCTTATGTTACAAAAAAAATCTTGAGGTATTCCCTGTACGATATAACATGGGGCTTTTCAAAAAATATGCAAGAAGAGATCACCTTCAAAGTCGGTAATGTATAAACAATTCCTTTTGCGTTGGAAATGTCTATAGGCAGTGGTGACTGCCTCCCTTCAGGTGACCAGCCTGCCTTTTTTTGAGTAATTTATATAAAGGGGGGGGGCGGGGGATACGACCTTTTCATGCTCTTATACTTCGACTATGTCAAAAATAGTGCTTTGTATTTTCATCCGAGGATGATTCAGCAGAACTTTAATAAATGTTTCAGATTCAGTATAAAAGTATCATAAAAATATACATGTCTATCTTATAGACAGAAAAAGCACATAGGTCCCAATGCTGTTGCCAAATTTAACGTTATTACGAACACTTCTTTGATTTTGCCGAGTTTTACATCGTTAATTTGAAACCTCTAATTAAATATTTCTTGTTAATTACTTGAACAGCATGTTCTATACACAAGTTTTTCGGCTTCTGTATTTAGTTTAATAAAAAGGGTAACTTAGAAAAAATATGAATGAAATAAGCGAGTTTATTTTATAATTGAGATTAAATTTGTTTGTTACAAAAGGTTTGTGGAATAACCGAACAGTCACGCGACATACGATTGTATCAATCTAAATAATAAAAATATTAGACACATCTCTCACCGCAAACTTTGAGCGAAGAATATTTCTATAAAAACAGAGCCTAACCAGCTAGCGCGACATATCATTAAGTCCGAAGAATCTTAGTTACTAATAACTTTAAAATTAACAACTATTACGTCAAAACAAAATATTACGACAACAATATAAAAAACGTAACAAGTAAAATGTTACGTTAAAGATAAAAGGTTTTAAAAATTACGTTCATCTGTCGAACTCATTATTTGCCGTGAAGCAATTCTTGTACGGTTAAAGAAGCATGGATGGAAGCAAGGTAATCTTAGTCCTTAGGAGTATTAATGTACGGCGTTTGATAGAGCTTCGGTTATGTTTATGGTCATATGTGGATGTCTTAGCGTTTCGATTGTTTAACATGGGATGACATGCGTGCTCGTTGGTTACTTTACCAAGTAACAAATATCTTCGGTCTACGTGAAATATAACATGATATGAGCTATTAAAGAACAAGAAATCGATATTCGGATATCTTTCAGCAGTGTGTCGGACATGTTGGCAATGAACTAATTTTTGTTGTGATTGAATGATAAATCAATAAATACAAAGTCGCATTTGCTTTCAAAGGGAATGAAGTGCTTTGCTAAATTTATTCCAAACATATTTGAATTCTGCAGATTTTTTGACGTATAGATGCCGTAAAGAATAACTTACATTTCGGTTGGTAGCGGTTGCCGATTACATTGTGGATCGAGCGACCAACTTAGTCCTCAGGAGTAGAAACGTATATGTACGTTCCTACTCGGTCTTGTCTGTGGTTATAGGTGGATGTCTATGGACTGCGATTAATTAATATCAGGTGGTTTGCATGCTCGTTTGCTAATCTTTTCACATTGAAAAAATAATTTAAATAAGTTTGACATAAATATCGTAAAGAACTCGTGGTACTGAGTGGTAAATTCTCAGTCGGCAGTCTCAGGAATTGTCGGAATAATGAAGTCTCCGGGAGGTGGGCGACCTCTAGATTAAAAACTAGTTAGATGCAGCGTAGAATAGACAAAAGTGATGTTTCTTTGTATTAGAGGCCGTGACTCACTTTGGACCGTCGCGCTATCTTATTTAGTTAAAGAAACAAAATGATCACTTAATAAAAGAATGTTTTTTTTATTTTGAAAGAGTAAAAAACAGGCATGCAGGCCACCTGATGTTAAGTGGTCACTGCAGCCCATGGACAACCATGTCCATTCTGAAATAGAATAGAAGTTCTATTTAAGGATGGATGCGAATGCGTTCCTACTCTTGAGGACTAAGATGGTCGCCTTCAATAACTTGTATCCGGCAATCATACCTCCCCAACCGAAACACAATACATGAAGAACATGTTGCTTTACGGCGGGTTATGAGGGTGGCGGTGGTACTGCTCCGGG
>DWON01009124.1:0-11639 GCA_018251015.1 Phocides pigmalion okeechobee | reverse complement strand
CAGAATGTTTGAAGTTCTGCGAGCGTGATGTATAAATGCATTGTCCTTTAATTAATGTAATTGGTCTGTACCGTGTTCATTAAAGTATAATTAACATCGACAATTTAGCTGCTTCTTAGAAGGTAGTTGCAGCGTCCGAACCACACCGCACACGTAAAGACACCTTATGATACAATCGAGTCGTTTATGTGCAATTACAAAGTTTTGACACCGTGATATAACTAGGTAAGTGGCCAAAACGTGCAGCATCAGTAAAATCGCTTAATTATCATTTAAGATTTTTTTTCCGCCGGCTTTTTCTCCCGGTCAACCTTAGCCAACAGGCGCTCAAAGCCGATGTACTGATTTTACATTGTCTTAACATTAATTAAGTGTATGTAAATACCTTATAATGAAATCGAATATTTGAATTTCAATTTGAATATTCCATTAATCGAAGAAACTCGCTAAAATGCGTTGCATTATAGACGCAATCGCAAAACCTCTAATCGTAGATGATAAAAAAAACATTTTTGCCCGTAAAACATTAACAAAGAAAGTGAAAATGATCAGATAGTTCCAACAGATACTTCGATATTGTAGAATTATAAAGAAAGTAAAGATTTTACGACGGAATAAATGCGTTATGGTTTCTTTCCTTTAAATAAGATCGTACAACATAGCACTGTTACTTTGAAATTACAGTCAAATATTTCAGTATTTGTTTTTGAATCTTTTCTTACAAAGTTAGTCTAACTGCAACAAAACGATGATGTATTTGGAGCAGATAGTGAAGAGAGCGATGATTAACTTGACGTTCATGGGGATGAAGAAACCCTTGAACTTCGGGGGACGTATTTCGATGAAGTGAAGTGTTCTGTCCAAGACTTCACGATAACTGTCATCTGTAAAACGAATGATTTAAATATACAGTCAATAAACTAATTTGATTCTTGTTATTCTTATGTATTGTTTATATTGCAGTGATTACGTATTCGTTCCGCTTAACAAAACTTCGGCCCGTGGGGTCCGCGTGCCAAATTTTTTTTTCAAATAAAGACTACTACGCTTGATCGACGGCACCGGTGAAAAGAGGGCTGGTTCATATCTTGCACAGAGAATTGTGATTTCTATTCAACGCGGGAATGCTGCTAGTGTTCTTGCAACCATGCCGCATGTACACGGACTCCCTTTAGATTGTTTAGGTTAGGCTTTTATTGTAATTAGTTTTAATATTTTTATCATTGTAAATAAACGATTTGATTCTTCTCACTTAAATATTTTAAACTAAGAATTATTGAATAACGGAATCAAATACCATTTATTTCATGTCAAAAGTATAGCAAATTATTAATTTGACCATACGATGGCTACAGCCGACCTAGACAATTAGATGAACGGGTCGTATGTGATCCCCCACCGCAGGTACCCCGTTTATATCAGATTCTTTCACTCTTACTATATTTTTAGCATATAATTAATTACTCCATAAGGTACTAGTTTTATTAATTATTAAATATTATGTACTAGTTTTTACCCGAGGCTTCGCTCGCGTTGAAAACCTTAAATAATTATTAAAGATCATTGCAGCGAGTAATAACTAAAACAATAATCTGGTACCTACCGAAATAATTTAAATAATAATAGTATTGCTTCCAAGTGACAAAAAAAAAACATGAAATATACAAAAATTCAAGACGGATGCAACTACAGTCAATAAGATATTAATTTGAAGTTTCTAGATTTTTTGACAGCCATGTCTCCAAAAAATTTTTTTGTTACTTTTTTGTCCGTTTATAAAACTTCGAAGAAAATGTGTACAAAGTTTCATGATAATCGGTTGAGTAGTTTTGGCGTGAAAGCGTAACAAACTTACATTCACATTTATATTAAGTATGGAAGCATGGATATGGATAGTATGGAAGTGGATTGTGTCAATTTTACCGGAGCACATAAGAAACTGATCTCCAAGAAGTCGTTTGATCACATACAATTCGTGCAATATCAGCTCGGCGTAAATCACAGCCGCACATAGTATCATATTTTCCAAAGTTTCGTCCGTTACTGTTGTAAACATAACATCGCTGTACGTCTAAAACACAAGTATCGTGTTATATATCGCTTAGCTGATATTCAATGTAATACAACAATAAGATATCTCCTTGTATGCATATTTACTACGTCTGTATTTTTTATGTGAGAAGAGCAAACGAGCATGTAAACCACCTGATATTAAGTAGTCGCAGCCCATAGACATCCACGTATAACCACAAACAAGACCGAAATACGTTGATTCTCCTGAGGGCTAAGATAGTCGTCTCGCTTCAAAGTGTTGCCGGCAATCGCACCTCTCTAACCAAAACACAAGTAATGCTTTACGGCAGAAGCGGAAGGCTTTATGAGGGCGATGGTGTCACCTCCCCGGTCGAACTATAGTTTTCTCACCTTTAAGATTACTTTGAATACGGTTTTTTAGTTAAAATTATTGTTAATTTACTACTATACTATAAAATACTTACAGAACGTAAAGCTATGTATATGTTGTAATAAATATGGTATATGCATCCAAACAAGTAGTTCGTGGTAGTAAAAAATATCTGTAAATTATAATAAGTATGTAATTGCGCGAATATCTCACGGAGATCTGGGGTTTACAAATCGTCCTTTCAATTTTTTTTATAATTAGCGTTTTAGAAATCAATTAATGTGCAGACGGTATCTGCACCTATCCAACCGAAATACAAGTAATCCTTTAAGGCGGATATGAAAGAAGCGGTGGTACCTCTCCGGTCGAACTATAGTTGACCCAACTTTAAACGATCCCACAATATAAATAAATAATTATAATAAAAAGATATAGAAATGAAAAATAATTTATCAATTTTGAACTTCCATATTAATACAATTTGAACTTACCATATATGTGATATGTGAACTAAGGCTCTGCACTACGTCTATTAAATTTTTGTACGCATGCAAGAACTTTATAACATACATTTTCCGGTAAACTGTATTCTTTTTCTCACACCCAGCGAGGAACATGCGAATGAGTTTCAAGCGTTTGTAGATTAATTCAAATATCATCACCATCGGGACCATGCAGACTAAATTGGAGAGCACTATAGCGTATCCCATTACATAGACATACATAAACAAATGTTCCTTTCTCAAAATAACTAATTGTAATACAAATTTCAAAAGGACAACCGCTACTGTTAGACCGAGAGACACCTCTACGTTGATTTCTCTGTGTTGCCAGTGCAAAAATTGGTCTACTGTTTGGATGTCGGAAAAAAACATAATCAATTGCGAATCTCTATGAAATAAATTCCACAAAAGATTTATCGTATACTGCATAAAATTCGCCGTCAAAGAAACGTAAAGTTGTTTGATATAATTATGACGGAAATAAAGAAGAAAGTGAACATATGATGTCAAACATATTGACACATACAAGACGACGTATAGTACACTTAAACTACGAATATATTTGGATCTACTCGGCTCACTATAAATCCCGAACGGTATTTTGAATCCCAATATGATTTTGATAAAAAGCGTTTCTTTTAACGGTTTTTTAAAAAACGTACGCATTTTGAATACGTTAAACTTTGATGTGTTTTGGTTGCATTGTGATGTGGAAAAAGCCGTGTTAAATATTGATCATTTTATATTAAACGCTTATCTTGACATTTAGCTTTAATAAATACCTACTGGCATAAACACATTATTAAAATGAATATAGGTTCTAATATTCTTTTGTCTTTATTTAATTCTATGTTTGTACAATACTATAGAATTAAGAGATATTTACCTTACAAAATAAATGTAATATTAAAATATTTCCATTTTATGGTCAAAACAATTACAAGATGGCGCGATCGGCCGCCGCTGATTAGACAACACGAAAAGATGACGGCTGGCTATTATGCCAAAATTTTTGTAGGCATTTCGTAAGTAAGACCTTAGGGGGCCTCGATTTAGTGGTGCCCCATAGAGTCAGATAATTTGAGGGTGAATGGTTCTTAAGAGACGAGATATCTTACTCAATCTCATATGGGAGAGAGAGAGGTATCGGCAAATTGCGTTAATTAAGAAATGTATCTCCACTAAAATATGGCTGAGGATTAATGCATTTGCGTAAAATAACACTTTAAAAATGTCTAGTGCGATTACCAAGTCCAATCTCACGACATTTCAACAAAGGAGGAAGGAGAGATCGAAAAAATTTTATTATGAATTTATTGGATGTTTTTCTTATGTACATGTATAATTGTAATTCAAATTCAAATATTTTATTTAATTGTACAGTATTAACATACGTTTAATTAATGTTAAGGGTACAATGTAAAATCAGTACATCTACTTTGAGTGCCCTGTTGGCTAACGTTGAATGGGAAATAAAAACCGGCTGAAAAAACTCTTGGCAATCTTTTTGAATCAGTCATTCACAAATAAACATTATACAGTATGACTTTGGCAAGACGGTGAGAACACGAGACTGCTGATCGTGTGTGTCATAATCTCTCCATAGTCATCTGCACACAATCTCGAGTATTTTTTTTTTAATTGTGAAAGAGTAAGAAACGAGCATGCAGGCCACCTGATGTTAAGTGGTCACTGCAGCACATGGACACCACGTCCAATCTCAAATAGAACAGAAGTTCTATTTAAGGATGGACGGGGATGCGTTCCTACTCTGGAGGACCAAGATGGTCGCCTCCAATAATGTGTATCCGGCAAGCACACCTCTCCAACCGAAACACAATACATGTAGAACATGTTGCTTTAAGGCGGGTTATGAGGGTGGCGGTGGTATCGCCCCAGGCGAGCTCTAACGGCTCTACCACCTTTGAATTTTTTTTGAAAATAAATTTATTACATGGGAAATAGAAATAGCCTGAGGTAGACTCAGTCCCAGGCTCTCTTATCATTTAAATGGTCCTTAATGATATGTATTTCGGCATAGGACTTTTTTACATTCTTTTATTATTTATGTAAATTTATTTATGTGAGTTCATTAATAGCCCATTCACTTGGCATCGCCCTAGTGACCCCAGCATTGTCACCCTTGACATTTGAGTTTCATAGCAACAAACAACCCTTAGCAACCAATCTAATGAGTCTGTCAGTAATTGTGTACAATATAGTCTGTTTTAATATTTACAACAATAAATTAACTAAAATGTCCGGAATTAATCGACCCATGAGTCAGACAAGAAAACTGGAAACGGTAAATTATTTTATTTTAAAGATAGCTAACAGTACCTTTATGTTAGAAGAGTAGCAAACAAACATGCAAACCACCTGATGTTTAGTAGTAACAGCCCATAGATATCCACGTTCAATCACAAAGCGACTGAAATCCTATCTGAGGTCGAAAGTAGATACCTTGCTATTATGAGGACTAAGATGGTCGCGTCGCTTCAAAGTGTAGCCGGCTTGTACGAGAGTCACTGTATTTTCAGTTTGATTACTTTTGTAAAATATAAATATTGAAATTAGGTACAACTCGTTTTCAGAAAGAGGCACTCTTCCGTAACCGCAAGCGGATCTTGAAGTATTTGGTGCACGGCTTCATGAAGCAGGAGGGGATGCTTCACTCCGCGGACACCTTCGCGTCTGAGGCGGCACTGACCAGCGAGTACGAGCTTTGTGACAACATCGACTTGGACATCATTTTACAGGTTCGATTATGTTTAACACTTTGAATGCGGCGCATCTTAGATCATATGCAGTCATATCTTAGATCGGGTCAGCGTTACGGGAGGCAGTTTGGTAGTGGCGATATAAACACAGCACTTTTGTTTCCCTGTAACCCATACAGATTTAAATTTACAGGTGGTAGAGCCGTTAAAGCTCGCCCGGGGCGGTACCACCGCTACCCTCATAACCCGCCGTAAAGCAACATGTTCTTCATGTATTGTGTTTCGTTTGGGGAGGTGTGGTTACCGGACACACATTATTGGAGGCGACCATCTTAGTCTTCAAGAGTAGGAACGCATCCGCGTCCATCTTTAAATAGAACTCCTGTTTGAGATCGGACGTGGTTGTCCATGGGCTGTAGTGACCACTTACCATCAGGTGGCCTGCATGCCCTTTTCTTACTCTTTTACAATAAAAAAGATCAACACAGGTATATACAAGCCGCAAGCGCGTTGTGCCGCGCATTACACAGCAGTGATGTATTCCGCAGGGAACATGTTAACAGTATTTTCTAGATCCAGTCCCAGCAACAGATTTTCAGGACTTATTCTGTTTCAAATAATAATTTGTAAAATGCTTCAGTGGTTTGTGTTATGAAGCATGGTGGATGTCAGCTGCGGCTTCGTGGGAGGACGAGCTGCGGGGCAGACATGCACGTATTAATAACAGTCGCCCGTTTTGTAAAGTTGGGAAGTATATTTCGAGCACGGAGGTACCGTCACCGCCTGTTCTGTTGTAAAGCATTACTTGTGTCGGTTGGAATTTGCGCTTGCTGGTTACACTTTGAAGAAAGCCGACCTTATGGTTAGTACCACCCCGGTGGAAGTATAGTTATCCCATCTTTAATACGATCTACAATTTAATCTTCTTTTGCGATTTCCCAATAATCGCTTTTTTGAGTTGAGTCAGTATTCCGTTACGCATGCAGATGCACACAATGTGTTTCAATTCATTCATGAGGGTGTTCGCGTATCGTGCGAGCTTGCGGCCAGCTCAATCTGAATTCATTGAGTGGAATATTTCATTTCATTAAGTTTTACAGCTCAATGATTCTCGTGCGGAAATAAAGGTGCATTTATACAAGAAATATGTACTTCGTTAGCCAAACAACTGAAACAACGGTAGAGAGGATCCTTTGAGAATCCATTGCGAATGTACCGTTCTTGGCACGCAGAAATGAACTAAAAACGTGACGTTTGAAAGTAATTTCTATTTTACGCTATAATTTAATAACTATCAGTGTAGCTGTATTTCAAATAAATATTTTACACTATTACTAAATAACTGTTATTTTTGAAAGAATTAATATTTTACGCTGTAACTTAATAACTAATATTGTGGTTCTATTTGAAAGAATAATATTTTACACTATAACTTAATAACTTTTATAGTGGCTCTATTTAAATGAATAAATATTTTGCACTATAACTTAATAACTAAAATTGTGGTTCAATTTGGAGGTATCAATATTTTACTCTATAACTTAATAACTATTATTGTGGCTCTGTTTGAAAGAATTAATATTTTACACTATAACTAAATAACTGTCACTGTGGCTTTAATAAAAATACACTATAACTAAATAACTGTTATTGCGGCTCTACTCATAAGAATACATATTTTAAGCTATAATTTAATAACTATTATTGTGGCATTGTTTGAAAGAATTAATACTTAATGCTATATCTTACTAACTATTGTTGTGGCTCTATTTGAAGGAATCAATATTTTACGATATAACCTAACAACCATTGCTGTGGCTTTACTGAAATGAATTAATATTTTACCCTATAACTTAGTAACTATTCTTGTGGCTCTATTTGATATAATTAATATTTTAGTCTGTAATTTATAACTATTACTGTGGTTCTCATTGATAGAATTAATTAGTATTTAACATTATAATTAAATAACTATTGTGGCTCTATTTGAAAGAATTAACATTTTACGCTTGATCTGAATTTACGGGATAAAATCCCAAGTTCAAGTCTTATAGTTTCGGCGAAACCTCAATATTTGGAAACGTTTACTACCTTTTGTAGGGCTACCGACTACACTGATGGTAAAAATTCGTACTCCGGTTACTCTCCACTATACTACATGTAAAGGTAATTAAGGTTTTTATGTGAAAAGAGTAGCAAACCAGCATGCAAACCACCTGATTCAACCTCAAACACGACTGAAACTGTATATAATTGGATATTATTTATGTGTTTAAACGTATTAAAAAGTTTTTTCCACTACAAATAAGTATATATAATATTATTTTATCATAAGGAATAAATTGCATTGGTTGTAAATACATGACGTATACATATACGTATATAATACGTTGTACATAGCTTGTATAATAAATAATAAAAATAAATAAAATGCCTTATGCATATGGTGTACATGGCAACCCTAAATCTAGGCAGCGCAGTGTTTACATATTCAGCAGGTTTCGCATGCTTGGCTCCTGCGGACTACTTCGATCTGGTTATTCTGTAAATTTTCGTAGCGAGGCATTTTCAGAAGCGCTGGTAATATTTTTTGCCGTACAAAAAGAGTTGTGTTGGAAACAACTTTGAATAATTGGTATTTGAATTTGAATTTGAAGTAACGGCAATTTGAATTTTGTTTTTTTTTATATTTGAGGAGTAGCAAACGAGCATGCAAACCACCTGATGTTAAGTAGTCGCAATCCATTGACATCCACGTACAACCACAAACACGACCGAAATCCTATTTGAGTTCGAACGTAGACACGTTGCTACTCCTGACGACTAAGATGATCGTCTCGCTGCAAAGTGTAACCAGCAACCGCACCTTTCCAAGCGAAACACAACAATGTTTTACGGCGGATTAAGAGGGCGCGATTAGGGATTCTCTAAGCTAGGCATTTTTCGAAGCGATCGTAGAATTTTGACGTTCATAAAGATATTTGAAAGAATAATCCTTAAAAAATGCTATTTGATTTTGACTTTGAAGTAACATTATATTGAATTTTGTGGAAATAATAAAAGTCGCGATGGTATCTTCCCTTACGAAATACGGCGAATAAAATAATTATTCTTTAGGTCCAGCTCTCCTACCCTAGGCTGAGAACAGTACAACGGTTCATTTTACCTTCATATACGAAAATCCTGCGCTACCGGCACCATCAACTTTTACAGATTTTTTTCCGACTATGGTGTGGCTGCGGTGCTCCTAAACTCGTCTTAAATATACCCATGATATAGAGTACAATTGAGATCTTAATTAAATCATTGATTAAATAATACTAGATTATAGTTTTTACAGTTAAGCCAAGCGCACTTAAAACTACGCTTAAATGTGTACTTTATAATGAACTAATATAACATACATATATTTAAGATTTCAATGAATTATATTAATAGATGGCGCCTGAGCAATCATAGGGCTTGGCCGGTTGTGCGCTCCGGCGGAGTCGCGAATGGTGTAATGTTTAAACTATAAACATAATTCTTTTGAACCTTGTTCGTTCCACGTGACTGCCGGCGGGAATTTTAAATTCGGAACAAACGTATTTTTACTTTTAAATTGTAGAATATTCGAAGTGAAATATAACTTGCCAGCGCCAAACACAAAAACTATTTCGTGAAACTTTCTGAATGGCCTGCTACATGCTTTGATACTATAATTAGAAAGCAACATCTCTTACAAATCATGAAAAGTTTTACCAATTTTTTATAAAGCAATCTCTTTAGAATTCCTATAGAAACGTAGAGTAAAGTATGTGAGAAATATTGGTCATTCAAAATTGGCAAACGGTTCGACCTTTACATGGAGAAATGTTCTCGTTTTCGACGGAACGGGGCCAAAAAGTCAAGGTTGGCGGAACGAGACGGGATGTTGGCTATGGTTCCCGTCGTTCGCATTTGCTTCATTTTAATGCCACTCTCGCATTATAATGCTTTTATGGTATTGTAGCTTTTACCCTCGGTATACTTCGACCCAATATCGATATTACGATACATTGTAAAAAATTATGCTCGCTTTTACCCTAAACGTATATTTGAAGTAAATCTTTAGAAGGCATCAAAATATCATATAAGTTTACGCTTCGTATTTTATCATATTTAAAGGTGGGAAAACTATATTTCGACTCTGGGTAAGGTACCATCGGCCGCCCTCATAATCCGCCGTAAAGCATTTCTTGTGCTTCGCTTGAGCAGGTGAGGTTGCCGGCTTTACTTTAAAGCGAAGCGACCATCTTAGTCCTCCGGAGTAACAACACATCATCTTTCGAGCACAGGACACGGAAAACACGGAAATGCGCATATTCTGTCACTAGCAGTCATCCATTCAAGTCTCAAATTTGCATGTGACATCAAAATTAAAATATTTTTAATTAATGTACATTTACTGAACTCTTTTTCAATAAATTACCACCGACTCGTAAGGTGTTTCATTTTAGAGATGAGGCGGCAAAAGACACGCTTAAATATCTTCATAATCAGGGCTTTTTGTGCAAGGGGGTGAGGATGCACTCAGTGCCTCCAAAAGATTTTTTGCCATAAAAACTAAAAAAATGGAAGAAAAAAAAACAACGGTATCCTTTGCAAAAAAAAAATCATTTTTTTAAATAGGCTAACATTATCCAAATACAAAAATTATGGACTCACAACGTTTAAGAATACGCGTGCTCTTAAAACAGAAGTGACAAAAAACGCGTGCTCGTAATAATAATCTTAATAAAAAATCATTTACATTTTGACTCTTAAGCGTCATAGAGTGTGCATTGAATAACATAAGTGGCACATATTGCGCACCAGACGACCGAAGTTCGCGGTCTATTGACGATTACATTGGAAATATACCTCATTTCATCCAAAACTATGCAAGTGTAGCCAAAATGGAGCAGACGAAATGTGGGATAAGCTGCAAACTTTATAATGCCCTTTGGAAGTTGTGACTCTGCCAGGGGAATCCACTTTATGTAAAGTAAATGCGGTATCCTATCTTAATATGGAGTAACTGCATTGTTACTCTAGGGTAGGTTAGCTTAACTTAATGTTTAATCATTGACTGATTCTAATTTACAAACCGATGTATAACCGATAAAAAACACAACAGTTGCTTCACGGGGGATTAGGAGGGTGGTGGTGGTATCTCGATTTGAACTATATTTCTATTACTAGCTGCTCGCGACTTCGTTCGGTAATGATTGACATCAATTGACATAACATCTATTTGTTAACCGATTTAAATAAAAAAAAAACACGAAATATTAAGTGAAGCCTGTCACAATATAATCCTGAAAACCACATTCAAACTAACATACACACAGACATACAGACCAACAGGCAAAATGAAAAAAACATTGTGATAGGTTCACTTGCGTATATAAAGGCACCCTTTCATGCATTTTTAAATATATTTGCCATGTACAGACAACGATTAGATATGCTGTGTGTCCTTACTTTTTCAATATTTGTGGATATTGTATGCAGCTTGGCCATTTGCCACGTCTCCGAAGAGACTACGGGACGCCATGTTCACGTGCATTGATGCGCTCGCTAATGTTCTACTTTCGACTCCTGCATTTTTATCATACTTTGGCTAATACCTAATTGAACCAGTGATAGCCCGTCGGTACGATTTATGAGTTTGGGATTCACATCCCTTTAAGAATTATAAGTATAAATAATCCGTAATCCTAATAAGATAAAGTTAATATAATCCCCATGTAAAGAATAAAAAGGTATTTGATTTTTCGAAGTTTTATGCAAATTGGATAAATTAACATATTTTTAACAGTGAAGGGAAACATCGTGAGGAAATACGCATGTCTGAGAGAGCTCGCCCGGGGTGGCACCACGGCCACCCTCATAAACCGCCGTAAAGCAACATGTTCTTCATGTATAGTGTTTCGGTTGGGGAGGTGCGGTTGTACATTATTGGAGGCGACCATCTTAGTCCTGAAAAGTAGGAACGCATCCGCGTCCATC
>DWON01009123.1:0-11640 GCA_018251015.1 Phocides pigmalion okeechobee | reverse complement strand
ATCTTAGTCCTCAAAAGTGGGAATGCATCCGCGTCCATCCTTACATAGAACTTCTGTTCTATTTAAGATTGGACGTCCATGCCGCAGTGATCACTTAACATCAGTTTGTTACTCTTTCATAATAATAAAAAATAAAATAAAAAGAAAATATTATGAAGACAAAATGGATGTTAAATGATAAAAATCTTACTATATATTATATATGTATTTTCAATAAAGCGCACCTCTGTACCAAATTCTTTATACTATTAATATTTAGTAATATATATATATATATATATATTATGTAAAATAACGTATAAATAAATTGTTAAATAATTATTATAAATTGTTAAATAATTATTATAAATTGTTAAATATTGATTACTAGCAAATATACAGAATAAAGGATTTTTTTGCTTTACTACTATAAAATGTTTATTTATATGCATTTATCTTTTTGATACAGATCACAAAAATCGCTATAAATAACTAAGAAACTCGTGAGGAAACAATCTCAATTCTCACGTCGGCAGCTCACGACACAACTTTACTGGAAAAACACCGTGTCGATAATTGAAAATCTGTGAATTGCATACTCATCCACGTATTGCGTCAGTATCCATGCAGTTGCATTCTCTTTACCAGAGCCCACACTCGAAGCAATGTAAACAAACCTATATTTTGACTGTTTGGTAAAAAGAAAACAACCAATATATTGTCTTTATAAATGTATATATTTTATATTTTACAGAAATGCAATCATTACTGTATCAGACACTGTTGAGAGAATGGGAGAGGACCGTGCCCCAAAGCGCGCGTACCTGGGGATACCTGACGGGCGAAAACCAGTCGGATGGCCTAAATACCGCTGGAAAGATGAAGCAGTCAAGGACTTCAGAGAGCTAGGACAACACAACTGGCAAGAAATTGCACAGGATCTGGAGAAATAGCGAATTCTAGTATCAGACGACAAGATTCCCTTCGGGTCGAGGAGCCAACGGAGTAAGTAAGTGTTGTATCAGACATACGAAGTATTTAAAACCCTAGCCACATTTGTCCTTAATATAATTATAATTAAAATTGTAAATCTATGGTCCATGCAGGTTATATAATCAGCATCTATAGATTAAAGATTATATTATAGATAAAAAAGGACACAAGTATAAACAAAGATATAATGTAACGTATAGATACATATATACTGAAAGCGACATTGATTTACAGGTAATCTTGGTCACCAAATTAAGACAAATTTAAACTTCGTCTTGAAGTAGGCGGAAGCTAGGTTGAAAGATTCCATTACATACGTGTGCAGCTAATTAAAGCGTGTTAATAAAATTGAGATTAATTTAGAAAAACGATAACAATGCGTTTTATATTATGTTGATGTCACACAAGTATCCAATGTTATATGACGAATTATTGCATTGTTTTTGTAAACTATAAAAAATGATAGATTTAAAGTGCCAGCGTTCGTTTTTATTGTTGTAAGGAGTCATTGATTCATGACACACGGTTTGATATTTAAAAATCAAGTAAAACACCATCCATTGTTTAAATATCTGTCAACGACAAATATAATATGTCTTCCTCGTATGAACGCATTTGTTAATATATAATGGATTTGATTGTTTGTTTGTCGATTAAGGAATATGATAGAAGTACATTTAGACTGGGTAGATACCATCCCATATGGATATCGTGAAACTATTCTTGCAAGCTCATGTACATAATAAGAGGCAAGCTTCAAAGTTCTACTTCTGGTAAGGCTCATGCATCTTGAATCTTGAAGTCATGCCCCGCAGGCTTGCAGATATCCACAGACAGCATCGGCCGCTTATATGGACCATTTGCTTAATTACTTGCTGTTTGCTACTTAAACGTCATAAAAATAGATCGTATTACTAATTATTGTGGCTTGTCTCGTATACTTCACAGAATACTGCGTCAGATTCGATTACATTCGACTATTTACCTAACTATAGCTACACTTAGGTAATGTCCGACACTGAAAGGACGTTATTATAAGTTTTAAAGCTCATTTCTGTGTGTCTGTGTGTTCATATGTCTCTATATATCTGTAGAAATATAACCGATCTTTTATAGAAGTAACACCAATTAGATTTTTTATTCGGTAGTTAGTTTAATTATGCGGTATGTTGTATGAAAAATTATTGAGCATTTAGAAAAGTACAAACTTTTGTCTATAATAATGAGGGGTGTTGGGTAAATTAGATTTACTATTTACTTGATTGACCAATATGTAATTAGACGTACAAGTTAATACGATGACTCTGCAATAATAAGTCTGATGCTACAACCAGGACAGTACGCAAAGTACCTTACTTTTCGATAATTTCTAGCAGACATATTGTATTTAAAATGATTGAATTCGTCATGGAGATGTGATGACGTAACCATAATAATACAATAAAATTCAACTTCTTCAACTTCACTTATTTATTAAACTTCACTTATTTATTTAGAATTTATTGTGATATTATTTGTGCTCAATTAAAATAAATTTTAACGTAAGGAAAACATAGAACATATAACTCACAGAATTATAAACAAGCTTTAGAGAAGACAAACAAAACCGCGAGATCAACTTATTCCGATCTAAATTCAATCGAAGCAATAAAGTACGAATAGATGTAACTGGCATCGCCTACAGACTGTAATCTAAATTTATTTAGTATTAAATAATTCCTTATAAATTGATGAACCTCTCACCCATCAAGGTTTCGATGCAAAATTGTAGTAAATTTATATCCGTCTCTTGAATAAAATACAGGTTAAGAAGTATTTTTGCTTATGAAATTCTTGTAACAAAAGGTACGAGTAAATTCGTACATACAACGATGCTTACGATCGTTTTATGATTTATATTCTTGAACACCTGTCTCTGTCCCCGCGGGCAGAACATAGGATTAGATAAATTCTTCTCAATATATATTCTTAGCAAATTACTCAAGGTTACACCTAGTAAGATTATGCATAAATTTAAAAGAACTCGATAACTATACTAGATGATGGTACATATGAAGGTTTTTAAATGTCAATAAATAAATACGACTATCACATACGTGCATTGATTAGTAAATTATATGGATATTAAAACAAATAGTTGGATAATATTTTACGGGCCACCTGATGGAAAGCTGTCACTATTACGTACGGACATTTTCAATATCAGTGCATATTTTTAATATCGCCTCGCCGGTTTACTATTTTTTGTAACAAAACATCAATTAGCACGTCTTTGTAAAGCACTCATATAGTGTGACGGCAAACGGAGTGATGTTTTCCCATGCTGCTCAGCCTCGTCTGCACGAGCACTGTTTATAAATAAGGATCTCAATATTTTTTTCATATATTAATTTTTAATTAATTACGTTTGTTTCCTTTAAATATAAATTTGCCTCTCTTCGTTCCCTGCTCATAATTCCCGGACATCCGATGGCAACCACATTTTAAAGATGTGGTGTGGATGTGATAATGTAAACCACATTTTAAGAAGTTGTTATACATATAATTGGATTCTTTTATGTGAGAAGAGTAGCAAACGAGCATGCAAATCACCTGATATTAAGATGTTCACCATGCTTCAAAGTTTTGCAGACAACCGCCGCTCTCCATCCGAAACACAAGTAATGCTTTACGGCGGATTATGAGGGCAGCGGTGGTACCTCCATAGTCGAACTATAGTTCCGCCTTTAAACTATCATTTAGATATCTAGATTCTAAATGACGGAACTAGACACGCAAAAAATTAAGACCGGCACGCGCCGCCTCGTACACGAAGTGTAAGCGCACTGTAAAATTTGTTTATTAAAAACCATAGACCAGCCATTAGAAAAACTACATTTGAATATTTGCTTATATTTCATGTCACTGTCTCCAACCTAAAAATAAACATACAAACGAAAATAAATACATTAGCTCTCATAGTAATTTTTTTAATTATACTATTTCAGGCTACTAAGGCCCATAGAAACTACACACAAATACATACAATAATATAAATAAATAAGTCTGTAGATGGAATTTATATGTACCTACGTCAATGTTTTAAATAACTCCGTAGATATTATGTCTTGAAGCATTATTAGCCCCATAGCTTCTGTGTATTATAAATAATCGCCAAAGTTTAGTCGGGTGCAGTTAGGATTTGGATGGGTCACCACTAGTAAATTTTCATGCATGTGCTTCGGAGGGCACGTTAAGCAATTGTTCCCGATTCTTGTCAAATGGCATGAAGCCAATATTTGGGTTGATATCTAATGACTATTCCACTTTCGGCACAGATACTGGATCTGTGTCGAAAGTGGAATAGTGGAATATACACCTAGCTTTGAGCAGCAAGGGATTTGTGTCCAGTT
Source organism: Phocides pigmalion okeechobee (assembly GCA_018251015.1). Taxonomy (NCBI): domain Eukaryota; kingdom Metazoa; phylum Arthropoda; class Insecta; order Lepidoptera; family Hesperiidae; genus Phocides; species Phocides pigmalion. Next base: position 7,276 of record DWON01009123.1, on the reverse strand, counting down.
GTGGGACATAAACAGGAATGCTAGGTGTAGCTAAATAAACATTATTATCTTACAATTACTTATATTCACTAGACGTTTGGTGCATAGGATCCCAGAGCAAAAAAAAACAATTAGTCTCAAGATTGACCGACGCTGCTGATGAACAAAAGGACTGGTTCATATCTCGTGCAAAGTAATACGATCGTTATTCAGCGCGAGAATTCGACTAATTTTTGGTGCAGCATGAGCACAAACTGCCCGTGAGTTATTTAGGTTAGCCTTCTATCAACATAAGTTTTAAGGTATACATTGTTATATCAAATTTATTTAAGATGTTAACAGATATTAATACTCTTAAAAGGTTGGAAGTAATGCCAACTAAGGCGACATAACAAGAGAATATTAATTTTTGTAACGAGCTATATTTGCTTATCGTAATTACCTGTAATGTTTAAGTGCGTGGTCAGAATGATGCCCATAGAACAAAAAGTAGTTTGAAGGTCAACGAGCACAATTTATGTAGATATGTAAATAAATTACGCGCTATATACAATGTGTACTCCGTCTTGAAGACATAAACACATAGATATTTCAATTAACCATGCCGCGGATATAATCACGAGATCAATGTTTTAATACTCTTCGCGTCGATATCTACTATTTATGCAATGTTTTCATGTGATCCGTTTGACGTGACGGCAAACGACAAGACACTCTGTTGTGGAATCTTTTGATATATACTAGACGAAAACATACGAAGGTGATGAATAGCTGATGTTAAGTGGTTTGGTCAAATAGAGCTGAAATCCTATCCATGCTCACATGTAAGACCTCATTAAAGTATCAGGTTGTTAAGACCTTGAATTTTAGCTTTCCTCGTCAAAATAGACAGCAACCATACGTCTCAAAGTAAAACTCAAGAATTGCTTCACGATTACAAGAGTGACGGTACTTCCAGGGTCAATCTATAGTTCAAACTATGAAGCCAAACAGTTCAAGTACTCTACAGTTCTACCTATAATGCAAGCCACTTTCAGTTAAATGGTCACTGTCAGTCATACACATTTGTAACAGATCTCCAAAGAAAAGCGAAGCCGAGGAACAAGTGAAGTGAATACACGATCAATTAACATCAAGTAATTGTACGCCCGCTTAACATTTTATTCTTCAGAAAATTCGAGACACAAAAACATAATTTGGTAATTAATTTTACAGCAAAAACAATTAGCTGTTTGCCCACTTATCTTAGTTACATATCTGCAAAAAATTCTAATTTTGGTGTCTTTTTGTTTTCCTGTACTTGATAATTAATGTTTGTACTTGTTTTTGTACTTCGCTTCACATTTCGTTCCAAATGTCATCAGCCATTTTTTGTTGTTTGTCATTCGAACAGGACGAAGAGGACAAATTATTTTAAAGGCTACGTTTTTTACAAACATAATTGATGTTTGTTGCCTAATGAATGTCGTTATAATCCTTCCTGCTTCGTGATATGTGGGCACACCTACATAATTTATAGTTAAGTTCATAGATTCACTCGTTACTAATTACATTTCTGGGACACGTAGGAACTATGTTCTTTGCTCCAAATACGATAGTCACAAATAGCTTTCTTATTTTTTAAAATATAAAATTAATATAATAACCGTTTATCATTTATAAAGTGTAAAATGTAAATGTTAATTTCTAATTCAATAATTTCATAATATGTATAATTGTATTAATTTTAAATATTTGTATATTGAATGCCCATGTGGCCGGAAAATGGCGGACAGTGTGTAATATTAGAAATACATATGTATAAACCTACCTATATTCCACAAGAAAGATGTTTGATTTGATTTGAAACTATAATCGATTGTTAACCGATGTACAAAATAACATAGTTTACACTCAGTTCATGATTAGATAAAGAAACAATGAAGTATCGTTGATTATTTTGAAAATTGTAAAAAAGTTGTAGAACCCTTCGTAGTTCGAATTTAAACATCACCTATTTTTACCTCATACTTGTATAAGACAATATTACAGACTTATCATTTGATACGTGTACGATTTGTGTCTAAAGCTCGAAATATATTTGTAAATTACAGCTTATATGTTATTCTGATGTATATGTCATATTTTATGCTATACAGCGGGTACTCACGATTAACGATTTTTGATTTTTAATTGTCGATATTTCGAACCAGTTGTATGGTTCGTGGTCACGGCGAAACTCGTAGTTTATCTGTCTCAATATCGGCAACTAGAAATCAAAAATCGTTAATCGTGAATACCCGTTTTATAATACAATGTGTGGATTCCGCGATAATATCAGTTTAAAATCGTATATATCATATTATTGTAAAGTTTTAGGAAAACCCGCTCAATAATTTTTACGTAATAGAATAACAAACATCCATACATCCTGACAAACTCACGAGTTTACCTACTAATATTATAATAGGAATTAAGAAGTAGGATGTGTTATCTGGAAAAAATCGCTACTCAAGAGATAAACCAGCTTTGGGCCATACCAAAACATATACCAAAATATACGTTTTTATTACATTATATTTTTTATTATTTCTTTTTATGTATAAATATTGTAAAGTTCACATATAACATACCTACATTTACATTTTAACTACGATGATAAACATCTTTAAAAAATATTCAAACAAATTTCCCTACGTTTGATCGACGCCGCCGGTGATAAGAGGGCAGATTCATATCACGCACAGAGATTGGGATCCGCTATTTAACGCGGGCATGTGGCTAGCGATCTTGGAAACATGTCGCATGGGGACGGATTCCCTTTAGATAGTTTAGTTTAAGCTTTTATTATAATTAATTTAGGATTTTCATTACAAATGATAGTTGAATTATATCATAATATGTATTAATACAACACAATCATATTCAGGTTTGTACTCATCTACCATCAGACAGACTGCATCCTGTTGTACTCATCCACCATCAGACAGACTACATCCTCCTTGACTATTTTCATACTTTCCAAAAGAAATCCTGTTATAGATGAAATAAATATTAACGCATTTCAAAATCACAAAAGGTTTTAACGGTTAAACGTTAAATGTAAAGAATAACTAAAAGGATAACAATAAATCAAAGCAGCCTAAGCATTAATGGCCACCTGCCGGGCAATCGCGATCGCGCAGCTATTAAGAGATAACACCCACTGGAAAGAGGTAATAACATAATTTGCCGTTTCATTCGAAAATTTAAATTTACTGTATTTCTTCACTAACAAAAACAAACGGGCGTTCGTATTAATATCGACAATGAATAAGTTTCGCCGTGACCACGACCCATGCAACTGGTTCCAAATATCGGCAAAAAAGCGTTAATCGTTACTTATATAACATAATGTATGAATAATAAACTGCCAATATTAATATATATGTACATGTCAATGTTAATATAAAACAAATTAATAACAAAATGCGTTTGTCCTGATAACTATTACTTAACAAATTTTAACCGGTACATTTCAAATTTAACCAACTACCATTGTATGTACAGAAAGCCTATGAAAATTATATACCTCTATTATAATGGTACTATGTTTAATAGATCGCAGCATTGATATAGATAGAGGGACAAAGTTAATGAATGCCCACCTTTATCACTTCATTGCCCACTCCGATAAATCGACAATATTAAAGAATTAAGATTTATTATGAGGTAACATGAATGAATGACACCTCATAATAAACATTAATTCTTCAATCGTAATTCATTCATTAAATGACTGTACCTAGTTCAGCTGGACGATATCCTCCCTTAGAAAAATCCTTAGCTAAGTCAATAGGAAAGAATCCAAATATAGCTAGTTATCAATTTCGACTGATATTACTATTCAAAATTCATAACATATAAATAACATCACTCTTCCGAAAAACACATAAATTTAAGGTGATAGAGCCGTTAAATCTCGCCTGGGGCGGCACCACCGCCAACCTTATAACCCGCCGTAAAGCAACATGTTCTTCATGTATTGTGTTTCGATTGGAGGGGTGTTTTGCCGGATACACATTATTGGAGACGACAATCTTAGTCCTCAAGACTAGGAACGCATACGCGTTCTATTTGAGATGCGACGTGGTTGTCCATGGGCTGTAGTGACCACTTAACATCAAGTGGTCTGCATGCCCGTTTCTTACTCTTTCATAATAAAACAAAACGACTTTATAATTTACGTGTATAAAGATACACAACAAACTTAGTAGTTAAAATACTTATATAACATTATCATATCTAAGCATTGAGTCTGCAAAAAATCATACAATTATACATATTCATACAATATTTTTCTGATTTATTCTGAACGTAAATAACTATATAATACTTGTTAAATAACCATAAGCAAGGTACTCGTTGCCCGATAAAAAGTGTAATTACCATTCCTGTATGTAATGAATTACATCGTTGCCACTTCAACCTTCAAGTATAAAAATTATATTACGATGTAACAAATATTATAAATAAATAAATTTATTTATAAGGGAAGTTACAGATGACATGATATATATCCTGTATTTTATTTTATTGTCAATAGAATAATTTCAATGCTCATCTTTGAAGGTTTAGTGAGTACTTCTTGTTGAACGGTTAATAAATGTCATACGTACTTTTCAATAAAATAGGTTTAATAATAGACAATGAGTCTATTGCTAATAATAGTAAAGCTATCACAAAGCCTGTTTATTCTAGGAGAAAGTCCTTTATTTGCAATCAATTAAAAACATGAAATTGTTGCAATTTCCAATTGCCTGTTAAACTATTTAGGATTTTCATATTAAAGTTTTAATCTGAAATGTACTGAAAGGCAATATGTAAGTATACTGGCTACTATATTTTGTCGATGGCAATATACGCTAAATGTCACTAAACATAAATACTATGTTGATAATACAACATCTATTACAATCGATTACAAACTACAAAAATAATCACGTCGTACTTATAGCTTAAAGGATTAAAAACCTATTATTTTCCCCTCCTCCCTTTATTTTCTTTTTTATCTTTGAACGAGGCTGCGTCTAAATCTGTCCAGTACTTTTAACGGTTTTATGCCACGTCATTGTGCCATTAAATTTACATAACATTTTATAAGACTTATAAAATGTTATTTTAAAAATACAGAGAGACATTTGAATTTTATTCAATCGTATATATTTACCGCTCGTCTGCCGTAGAGCAAGTCAGGGTCGGATGCAACACGACGGAAACATAGCAGATTCAATGTTTCATAGAATTATTTTATATCTGTTTCAACTACCTAAGTCTTCATTTACGATATCGGTCCTATTGATTCACTAGCTTTTGCACTCGGGTTTTGCTAGTTCCGATCTTTAAGGGTTCTAACAATGGGTTAGGTAAAAGTTTATAGGCAAGTAGTTTATATTACTTCCTGTGAAATCTTCTATCTATAGTTCTATCAATCGATGAAAGTACTATTGAAATCGGATCAGTAATTTTCAATACTCGTAAAAAAACAGAATTGAAAAAAAAAGAAAAAAAAACAAACATTCTGATTTCATGAAATCTAACATTTGTACTGATATTGTTAATTCGAGAGTGCACTCAGACTCTTTGCTTTCGTTTATTTGTATAGATGTTTAGCAAAAGTGATGGTAAGTGGTCATTGTCGCCTAGAGACATTTGCAAATAGAGAAGTTGCCAATACCTTAATGGTTTTACATTAATCTTATATAGCTTATATATACCTATCTTTAAATAGTGATAGCCTCATCTCATCATTATAGTGAGGGGTACTAAAAGAAAACAGAAATTTTAAATGGCACATAACTCCAAACAGTACTAAAGTATTATCTGAGTACATACATAGATGCTTTTCTACTCCTAAGGTCTGAGATGGTCGCCTCGGTTTCGGCAATCAAACCTCTCCAATCGAAACATAAGAATAATTTTACGGCGGATTATAGAGGTGACGGTGGTACCTCCCCGATGTAACTACAATTCTACCATATGTCAATTAATGATTATGAATTAGTTTTAAAAGTTTAAGGAAAGTAGAAAAAACCCAGTCAGTATGACACAATCACAAACAAATCTAATTCAAGGAATTGCAAAATCAGCTTTAAAAGTCACTTGCTAGTTCATGGTATGACTTTGTTTTGAAGTCCATTTATAACAATCGAGATATTACTATTGAGTGTACTGTATAATCAGACAGATTAAATTTAAATTTTCATTCAGTTTTTTTATTTTGAAAGAGTAAGAAATGAGCAAGCAGGTCACCAGATTTTAAGTGGTCACTGCAGCCCATGGACAACCACGTCCAATCTCAAAGAGAACAGAAGTTCTATTGAAGCATGGACGTGGATGCGTTCCTACTCTTGAGGACTAAAATGGTCGCCTCCAATAATGTGTATCCGGCAACCACACCTCCCCAACCCAAACACAATACATGAAAACATGTTGCTTTACGGCGGGTTATAAGGGTGGCGTTGATACTACCCCGGGCAGCTCTAACGGTTTTAGTTTAGTGTTCATTTGGTACAACTAAAATAAATAAATCTAAATAAAAGCATACGTTGAGGCCGTATTTAAATGGATTATGGGTCCGAACAATTTTCCCCCTTCACTTACACAAAAACTTTGTGGATCAATTACAAACTACTGCAATTTGAATTTATATTTTGTGATTTGGTCATAATATAATAACCAACTGAGTCGGAAAATTCCGTGCCTTCGTAAGCTATCTTAGATTTGCGAGCATTGTCTAAATCGCTAAGGTTACGAAGATAATAGATCGTGGGATTGTTTCTCTTAAATGGTTCTATATAAATATTATAATCACATTCAAAGGACAAAGCCGCGGGCTACAACTTGTTTTTCATATAACGGCTTACACACACACACACACCCAGCAAATAAATTAAAACAAGAATGCAAATTTTTATTTTTTCTTTAATTTCTACAGTTTTAAATTACATTTAAATTTGTATTTTTTTTCGAAAGAACTTTTAAAGTTCCGACGTGTAATCCTAATGGATTAAGTTTCGCCCCAGGCGCCCCATAGGGGCAGGGGATTAGCGCCCATTGATCCCGTGTTCTGTCTAATTGATAAGTTTCGTATACCACCGCTCGAGGGACACGCTGAGTGCTTTTCGAAATCTATAAAGCGATCCTGTCTGAGCTACGTAGCGTTGCTACATTTACAAGCGAGACGACCATCTTACCACCACCATAAAGGTGGTAGAGCCGTTAGAGCTCGCCCGGGGCGGTACCACCGCCACCCTCATAACCCGCCGTAAAGCAACAT
>DWON01009122.1:0-11641 GCA_018251015.1 Phocides pigmalion okeechobee | reverse complement strand
AATTTTCGTCAGAAAAAAATCAATAAAATGAATTGAATTTTTGTGTAATGTCTTTCCTTCAAATTTATTTTAATTGGATGCGTAGCAACGCGCGCAGTGTACAGCTAGTTATACATAAACTTTGAAGGTCTTTTCAAAATGTGTTGTCTCTAATATTAATATTTTATTTTCAAATTTTACTTAGTTCTTTGTCCTCTGAGTCAAGTGATATTAAATAAGTTGATTAAAACGATTTCTAGTTCTAATAATTTATAAACCATTTTTTTCTCGAGAAGAAATCTTTTCAGAGGTACCCATTATATTCCGAATTATGTGATATTTCATTTAACTGTATTATCATTGACCATTGCTCAGTTCCAAGATATAAATAAGAGATAAGATACATAGGCTGCACAAAATTTGAGGTAGAATGATTGGTACTTTTCGAGTTCAAGAAACACAGACAAATAAACAAACTGGCAATTATACTTTTATATATATAGTAGGAATTCTTTTTAATTTTATTTGAGGAAGCACGACGAGTGCTTTTAACACTTTTCCTGCAATGTACAACACTGCTGTGTAATGCAGCGTAACGCGCTTGCGGCTTGTACATTGTACCTGTGTTGTACGTACCCAGAACCCTAACCAGAATATATGAACGCAGCAGTCAAAGTGTTAAAGTTTTATGTGTAAAGTGTAAGAAACGAACACGAAATTATTACACACGTCTACACTTGTCAAACAAGAACCTAATAGCGTTCCAGACTACTGCAAAAGTTCCAGCTTAAAACCTGTCTTCGCTAACAGCCCGCCACATCTCATTCCACTGCTTCCCGGTATCGGTAACTTGTATTTACGTTGACTAAGTTCCGTAGCTTAGTTTGATGCTCGAGTGGATGTGAGGTTTTTTGGGCTTTAGAATGAGGATGTAGGATGAACGTGCAGCTATCCTGTAGTTATCCTGTAGACCGTTACTGCTTATTTATCAAGGACTTTATCATTTAGCTTTTTAGTTTATTTATCAAAGACTTATTTGAAAAGATTGCCGAGAATTCTGCTAGCCTTTTCTTCCGACCAACCTTAGTCAACTGGGTGCTCAAAGCCAATGTATTGATTTTACACTGTACCCTTGACGTTCATTAAGTGTATGTAAATACCTGACAATGAAATAAAATAATTGAATTTGAATTTATTGTTAGTACTGTCACTTGGGTAATAATATAAATATGTATAAGGAACTTAATCCAAAAACTATAACAGAATATAGACCAGTTTACTGCCTATAACATAACGTTATCATACTGTAGCATTATCTCGATTGCCTTTGAGGTCATTGGCGATATTTCATAATGTCTGCCATCAAAACTTTATGCCCCCGGGCCATACTCGTAGCCGGGATAAAGGCCGATACAAATCGTAAACCATTTTACAGCTTTCTTTATACATTATTTAACCGGGATTAGGCCTCTGTCCATTGGACGTAGAGATTTTGTAAATAATGTCTTCAAAGATATATTTTTAGTATAAATCGGCTTACGAAGTGGTGAAGTGGAAATAAGGGCGGATGGAAGCGATATTTCGGGTTCATCAAAATCACTTGACGGGCTAAATATAACTACTTAAAGTAAATGTGGCCAGCGTTCTTAGCACCTTGCCGCGTGGGCACGGACTCCCATTAGATTGTTTAGGTTAGGCTTCTATTACAATTAATTTTAAGTCATGCCACATGAGTTTTTTGATTACTTCATTATCGATATATTTAAGTAAACTGATATACTATCCACTATTACGATAAAAATTCAAAATAAATATTTTCTATTTCCAAAGTTGAACAAAAGAGGTACTATTGCCCTCGTGATCGCATAACGCATTTTTTGTTTTGATTGGAGAGATGCTGCCCTCATAATTTATTAAGTTATCAGAAGCCTTTACCTTGATAATGGTTATAGAAACTCAAAAGTTAGGTGTAAATTTTGTTTACAATTTCTTCTCGGGTCTCTATAGTGCGGTCGCCGGCTACATGTATAAGCAAGGCGACCATCTAAGTCTTCAGGAGTGGCAACGCATTTGCGCAGGACGTCAAACAGGATTTTAGTCCTGTTTGATGTTGGACGGATATTCGTAGGCTGAGAGCAAATTTAACATCAGATTCTTTGTACGGTCGTTTGCTTTTTGAAAATGAGAAAAAAACTCTTACAATGCTTCAAACAGGTGTATTATGAAGCCTCGTGATGATCAATTGCGGTGCCGTTTCCTTCACTACTCATACAACCCAGGACAATGCAGCTAATCCGCACCCTCCCAATCCACCGTAAAGTATTACTTGTGTTTCGGTTGAAGAGGTGCAATGCCGGCTACACTTTGTAGCGAAGTGACCATCTTAGTCCTCACGAGTAGCAACCTTTCTACATTCGAACTCAGATAGGATTTCAGTCGTGTTTGTGGTTGTACGTGGATGTCTATGGGCTGCGACTACTTAATATCAGGTGGTTTGTATGCACGTTTACTACTCTTTACACATACAAACCTAACATTCACGAGGCTTCAAAATGCACCTACGGAGAAATTTACGAGTTATTGCCAAAGAGGGAACAGGTTAGAATCTGTTACTGGCTCGGTCTATATTATCTATTGATGGACATAAATTCGAAATTGTTTACACATTCACCTCCAAACTTCGAAATACCATTGTAATGTGCTGTACCCTTGTCGTAATCGAGCGTCCCATCTCATTCAATCATGCGTCTCTACGTTCTATATCAAGTTTACTCAGTCTTCAATACTATCAAAACTACGCTGATATAATATGTATATCTAACTTCTTGTTATTGTTAGCTTAACCTGCGACTTTGCTTGCAAGATTCAAGTTGAAATGCATTTTACAAAACACTACCGGTATAAACATATATCAAATCAATTTCTGAATATTATAAAAAAAGTCCGCCGGCTATTCTACGTTAAACGTATCCTACGGTTTTGCTGGTAAGATCCTAATTAAAATGTATTTTACGATAGACTACCCGATATAACCGTATGTCTAACCAATATCTAAATATGATAAAAATGTCCTCCATCTCGTCTGTCTATCTGTTCATGATAAACTCAAATAGTCGTGGACGGATTTTCTCAGTTTTCAACAACGGGTAGAGTGATTCCTGAGGAAGGTTTTGGTGCATAATAAGTTTTTGTAAATTAGACGAGAAATTAAATAGTTAAATTTAACATCAGCAGTCAGTAAACTGCGACATTTCTCGTAAGATTTAAGTTAACATGCCGTCTATAATAAATGATATAACCGTGTGTCAAACCAAATGTATGTAGACTATATAATAAATAAATAATGTAGACTATATAATAAAAACATAACCTAAACAATTTAAAGGGAGTTCGTGCCCATGGGACCAAGAACGCTAGCTGCATTCACACAATTCTATGAACCAGCCCTCTTGTCACTGGCGGCGTCTATTTTCATCAGTGTATATAATTTTATATCACATCACAGTTCTGGTCGGTCGGTCGTTCGGCTTATTATATTTCACCCCAAAACATTATTATTTCATTAATATATTTGTAAACACAAGCACATTATTTTTATATCACACCATAAAACACTAAGCGCGTACTTTGTATTACGTTTTTTTGACGGCGGAACGTTAATGAAAATTATCCAGAAAATAAATAAGTAATAACGTTCGTTCATTGGCTAGCAACTCTCGGGAATCTTCCCGTCTTCTCGCTTCGTCGTAAATCGTCTCACTTGCATACATGTAATAGGAAAGGGACAGGAACAAGTGTGCATCGAATGAAAAATATTGACATGAGAAAGTCAATTGTTAATAGATGGCGCTACCAGTAAGATATTCCTATATTAATTATAGTCTAGATGGCGCCACCAGTGATATACAGAAATGTTATTTACTTGCGACCCGACTCGATTAATAGAGTTTATATTGACTTACATTATTTTTCTTCCACCAATGCATCCAGTCATTAAATAGTTGCTTAAACTAACAATTAGAAATATTTATTTCGAACGACCAAATAATTACTATATTGAATTTAACTATTTAATTTCTCACCCAATTTATATAAACAACAACTTATTATGCACCAAAACCTTCCTTAGGAATTTCTGTAACTGTTGTTCAAAACTGTGGGAAAATCCGTCCAGTACTTTTAAGTTTATTATCAACGGACAGGCGGACAGACGCGACGGAGGACTTTATTTTATAATATTTAGAGCTTGAATAACATTGAAAACTTAAAACATCATCAATCAGTTATTTAAGGCTTACCCTTGTCATAATCGGCCTTCCCATCTTGTCGGATTTCGGTTATGTCGGATGTAGTTTGCGGTTTATTGGTTGAAACTATACAATCGATACTACATTAAACTTTATCAAGGGATTGATACTCTATCCGTGGACGTCAATATTTAGGTACTACTTGTAATGTAAATAATGAAATTGTAAACAGTTTAACCCATTTAATATTTTATTTTATCGTGGGAAGAGCAGCAAGCATGCATGCAGGCCGCTTGATGGTAAGTAGTCAGTGCAGCCCTTGGACATCCACATACGATCTCAAACAGAATTGAAGTCTAACTTCTGATTGCTATAGCGCCTCGCTTCATAGGCTTCCGCTATATTTTAAAAGAATACTCAGTTTTCCACCGGCTTTTGTCAAACTCATCCAAAAGGATGCTCCAAACCGATAATCCGATTACATATTATAATTTTGACTTTCATTATGTGAATATAAAACCTTATTTTACATCGACCCATTATATTATATAACGGGTATTGACGTTAAGGATTTTTGATTTTTAATTACCGATATTACCGATACCCGTTGTATAACATAATGTATGGATTACGCGATAATATCAGTTTAAAATTTGCATCGAGCGCTTAACAGTTAGAAGCTAGAGTGCTCTTTTGCTCCTCTTCTTAAAGCGGAATAATCCCTCCATAGTATATTAATTGCATAGTTCTGTCCAGTTACCGAGCTTTGAGGCTACTTAAATATGACATTGATAGGCGCACTAAAGCCGACTTAAACCGCAGATAATGTTCTAATCCAATGATCCCTGTCACGTCAAGTGGCAAGTCATCCGAGTAGACCGACCGCACTGCTAATTATTTCGGTCAACAATGATTGAATTATTAATTAAACACCTGTCTAATATGAAATCCCTGTCCAATATGAAGTTATGACTGACTCCCGTAAGACTTATGTAGAATTTGTTAGTAGACTTTATAATATCCTTTTGAGAAATGAATGACAGAAATTATTTTGACGAAAGATTTGATGGGTTTTACTTGAAGTCCTGTATACTACATTTACACATATGTATATTTTTTTTTAATTAAAAAAAATCCAAATATTAATTTACACTAGATTTAATTGTGCAAATATAAGAGATAAGTAGGAAATTTAAGAAAATATATGAATATTTACATTACATACCACAGATACCATAGAAAACAAGTTTTCTTAATATAAATATATAACTTCAAAAAATAAAGTTGTAATTTTTCTTGCATATTTTTAATTAGCTCACAATTCCGGTATTTATTAACAGATTTCGAATATGGTCATTGAAATTAGAATAAAAAATACCGTTCCAATGTATGGAACAGTAGAGGATAAAAATCTATATTACCTATGCCGCACGGGCGCAGATCTATTCCCTTTATATAATTTAGGTTAAGCTTTTATTATAATTACTTTTAAGATGGAAATAAATTAGGATCGCTAAGGATAGACCGGAAATTTTTAAAGACGACTTTTTAATTAAATATATTCGATTCTTTAACTCACTTTTAGAAAGGAGGAGGGTTGTCAATTTTTTGAAATATTTTGTTTTATTTATATATGTCCACTGATATATTTTTTACTCTGTGAACCGATTTTGATAATTGTTTTTGTTTTATTTTATATAATATTTCTTAAAACATATAAAACGGACAATTTAGAGTATCTCTCAAACAAGCAAGTGTTTCGAAGTGGTGAGCGGAAAATTATTTTCTGTTTCTATTTCACGTATTTATAGGCTAGCTGCTTTTTATGTGAGTTATATAACATGTTATTCATGTTTTGTGTTTCGGTTGGCGAGGTATGGTTGCCGGATACACAATATTGGAGACGACCATCTTAGTCCTCAAGAGTAGGAACGCATCCGCGTCTACCTTTAAATAGAACTTCTGTTCTATTTGCGATTGGACGTGGTTGTCCATGGGCTGCAGTGACCACTTAACATCAGGGCACGGGCATGCAGACCACTGCATGCCCGTTTCTTACTCTTTTACAATTAAAAAAACTGTTGTGGTGGAACATCACCTATTAAACTATAATTCTATAACGTAGTAAGTGGTTGCAACTTCTGAAGTCTAAGTCTGTTGTTTCTCATTTATACCAAGTAGTCGCGACTTCTAAAGACTAAGACGGTCTCTCTTTTAGGTAAAGTCGGCAACCGTACCTCAGCAAAACATAAGTTACATCTCAGCGGATTATACGAGCAGCGGTAGTACCTCCCCGATCGACCGCTTTACCTGACAATGCTATAACCTACAGTTTTAAAGAAATAAAACTAGTAAGTACTATAAAACACTCCGGACGTTAAGTAGAGCAAATGTCGGTCAGTATAATTTCCAGCTGGAAACTGTCGCTTTGAAATAACAAAGTATTCTGAGAACCGAGCACTCTGCGACCGCAACAAGTGCTTAGTGGACAAATCCCTTTAGACTGGCATTTACTGAACCTCTATACATCTCGATCTCTACTGAAGTGTCAAATACAAATATAAAGGGTACAAATGTAAAGGTTTTAGTTGGTGGTAACATTTTCTACCCTCATAGCATATGCTAGTCGTTCATGCTATAGTAAAAGATTATCATCTTAATTTTCGTCGTTTTTGAAGGTGGGAGAATTATAGTTGGACCGGGGAGGTACCACCGCCACCATCATAATCCGCTGTAAAGTAGTACTTGGATTTCGGTTGGAGAAGTGCGGTTGGCGATTACACTTTGAAGTGAGGCGACCAGTTTAGTCCATAGGCGTAGCAACGTATCTATGTTCGAGCTCAAATAGGATTTCAGTCGTGTTTGTGGTTGTACGTGGATATCTATGGGCTGCAACTACTTAACATCAAGGTCGTCTCGCTTCAAAGTGTAGGTAACGGCACCTCTCCAACCAAAATAATTACGCTTAATTAATAATAATTAATTAATTAATAAAAAGTTACGCTTTACAGTGGATTATGAGGGCGGCAGTGGAACCTCCCCGGTCGTACTATAGCTGTCCCACCTTTAAAATGCATCAAGTAAAGAGCATTAAATTTCAATTTTATTATACATAATACAGTTAGAAGTTGCGCAACACAATTAGTACGTTCTTAGTGAACATATACATATATTATATGAAGCTATTAAGCGGTGCGAGAGGAGTGTGGCGGGCACTAATTGATTCAAGTCTAGGCAACAATAGTGTAATCTGTATTCCCCAGTCTAGTCTTCTAACACTATACCTAGATATATCTATGTAGCTCGCTTGAATAATATTTGTTATATAAATATTTCTTTTATTGTGAATAATATAAGAATTCACAAAAAGTTTTAATAATTTAATATTACACGTTTTCTAACTTCATGAAGTATTTTTATGTTGAAAAAGTAGACATCAAAATCAAAAATCAGATTATTTAGGGAACTCTTTTTGAACGTCCATAAACTACCACCGACTCGAAAGGTGTTTCGTTTTAGAGAAGAGGCGACGGAACAAACTCCAAAGCACACATCTACGTCTAACGTTCTAAAGGTGTTAGAGCCGTTAGAGCACGTCCGGTGAGGCACCACCGCCACCCTCATAACCCGCCGTAAAGCAACATGTTCTTCATGTATTGTGTTTCAGTTGGGGAGGCGTGTTTGCCAGATACACATTATTGAAGGCGACCATCTTACCCCTCAAGAGTTGGAACGCATCCGCGTCCATCCATAAATAGAACTTCTGTTCTATTTGAGATTAGATGTGGTTGTCCATGCAGTGGCCACTTAACATCAGACCTACATGCCTATTTCTTACTCTTTCATAATAAAAAAACCTTAAACCAGATGAGTCCTGTCTGACGTCATGCATAGAGTATAACTCCTGAAGGCTGCGATGGTCGCCTTGTAACTGTAATTGGAATCGACGCCGTCAATGCCATGGACTCTCAACGTGGGAACGCGGCTAGCGTTGTTGAAATCATGCCGTGGGGGCATGGGCATGGACTCTCTATAGAATGAATAAGTTAGACTTCTGTTATAATTACTTTTAAGATTAACATTATTGTAATTAACATGTAATTTTTTTAACTATTAAATGTAAATTTTAGATGAAGTCAACTTGTATAAACAACTAGCGACCCGGGCAAGACTCACACGGGTAATAACAGAGTTTATATTTACTTACATTATTTTTCTTTCATACATGCATCCAGTCATTATCTAGTTGCAAAAACTAACAATTAGAAACATTTATTTTAAACGACAGCTGAATTACTATTTAGAATTTATATTTTCCAATTTACCAAAAAAAAAAAAACAAAACTTAATTTATTATGAATTAAAATCTTCCTCAGGAATCACTGTACCTGTTGTTGAAAACTATGGGAAAATCTGTCCAGCCCTTTTTGAGTTTATCGCGAATAGACAGACTAGATTTAGAGATATGTAAAAATTCTTAACTCGCATAATGTTACGTAATTATACAGAGATGATACCATAACTCCGACAAGGTACTCTCCAGAAATCAAGTAGCGTACCCAAAAACTTTGATAAACCTGAATCGTAGACGAACTAAATATATAGACTCCATAATATTTTTACACGCGAGATAGCTGCGAATATAAGTGACGAGGATTATACGATAGAGTACATGCTAATTGGATTTTATATCATGGTACTATCAAAAAGACTTGCAGTCTATCTGATGTTAAGTAATCACAATGTGGCCGACATTATGTTATATAACGGGTACTCACGATTAACGATTTTTGATTTTTAATTGTCGGTATTCGCCGTGACCACGAGCCATGCATCTGGTTCGAAATATCGGCAATTAAAAATTAAAAACTGTTAATCGTGAGTACTCTTTACATAACATAATGTATGGATTCCGCGATAATATCAGTTTAAAATGTGGTCGACGCCAAATAAAACATAATTTTGATCAGGATCAACATTTGCGTTTTGTTTCTTAAAGATTATTTTCTTTCCAGATGATAGTGGAAAGATTCTGACACAAACGATCAGCTGTCTCGTGTGATTACCATATTTCTAAAGTTATACTCTGTTGTTTATTTATCAAGGACTGATTTAAAAAGAAAGCCGGGAGTTTTTACCGCCGGCTTTTTTCTCCCGGTCAACCTTAGCCAACAGTGCGCTCAAATAATAATGTCACTATTAATAGTTTTCTCATATATCTTCCATGAACGGACACCTATCAGTTACAATTTAATAATTTGTATAGATTTTCTAAGCGTAAATTATGTTTAATTGAACATGGAAGACTATGTTCGACCGGGGAGGTACCACCGCCACCCACACAATGCGCTGTAAAGCATTACTTACGTTTCGGTTGGAGAGGTGCGGTTGCCTGTTACACTTTGGAGAGGAACGACCATCTTAGTCCTCAGCAGTTGCAACGCATCTGCGTTCGAGCTCAGAGCAGGTGGTTTGTTTGCATGCTCGTTTGCTACTCTTCTTATATATAAAAAAATCACACTTATATTTCATACACTTGGCCAATAACAATAAAATTTTATATTGAATTACGAGTCTATTTTGTAACTTCATCAATGCTCCGAACATCCAGGTCGAGTTGATAAGTAGGCCAAGCGCCTCTTGCAGTTTCGAAGCAGACCTCAGTAGTCAGGTACCGATGAGTTGAGCTTGATCTCAATTACTTACAACCAATCGACTTCGATACGATTATTCAATACCTATAAAATTGGAAAATGGAAGGCTGTGACGTTTTGCCGCAGCACATTGGTTTTATGCCTTAGCAAAAGTATGGTATAGTTGTGTACTACTTTGAAGGCTGTGTTTTTTATTAAAATCGTCCTGTTTTTTAGTGGACAGTCTTGATTTCTTTTATCTAGATTTGTGCGTGTAATTGTTTAACAAATATTTTTGATTAAATGAAATTAAATTAATCCCACGATTGTTAGACGCCGCCGGTGACAAGAGGGCTGGTATATCTCGCTCAGATAATTGCAATTGATATTCAACGCGGGTATGCGGCTTCCTTTGGATTGTTTAGGTTAAGTTTTTATTATAATTAGTTTCATTTTCAATGATTATACATAATGCTTAAATGTATATATATAATAAATGTATAAATTTTGTGTTGATGTTGACATCGACGTTTGAGTAAGTATCAGTTCAGTCGTAAGAGGGAGTCACTAGTAGGGAGAATGTAAAAAATAATGCATAGTGTTTTTTCTTTTAAAGTCAATTACGTTTGTGAATTTGTTTTAATTTAAAAGTGCAAAAGACGATTCAAGTTTTTATATTAAGAATAGTAAAGCTAGAATATTTAATTGTCGATACTCTGTTTTAGGTTAGTATTTCATTAGTTGATATTTCTTATGTAAAAAATATTTGTATTTAATAAATAAAACTCTGTTTTAGAGATATCACATTGTGTTAGGTTTCTAGAAGAAAATAATTCATGATCTAATCTAAGTATTGAAAGGTAACATATCATATGTCATCAAAAATAACAAGTAACCTAAATTAACATTATAAATCATAATAAGTACTAGAAATAATTTAGACACGCCACAATAATACATATTACAATATCTATTATTGTATTTAAGCCAGATGTGCGTATATTAAATTGAGATATACAATCTTCGATTCGCAGTTTCAGAGCAAACAGATTTAATGGAATTAATAATATTGGTATTGTACAACAAATATATATTCGGCAGACAAATATATTAACGAGACATATTGAATGTCATAGCAACACGAGTTTACTGAGATTTGCTACGATATTTAATAAGATGAAATATTGTTGAAAGTAAAATACCGAGGGTGTGTAAAATTGTATGTTTTACTTATTATGATCGCGACACCGTTTGTGTATTTTAAAATAAAGGTAGTGTTAGTTATACTCCTAATAACAGTTATTTATTTAATTGTTTGTGTGTTTTCTTCTTTGTTTGTTCGTTTGTTTTGTTTGTTCGTTCATTCGTTTGTTCGTATGATTTGTTTGTTTGTGTGTTTTGTTTGTTTATATCTTTATTATACCACCTCTTAGGAATAACAGATATTGCAAAAGACGCGAGCGTGCAGGCTATCTGATGTTAAGAAGTTTCTGCAGCCATATCCTATCTGTCTGCAAAAAGGGTTGACATCTTAACTGGGGATGTCTGTAGATGCGTTACTACTCTTGACCAAGATACAACCAATCGATAGGCGGCAAACTTCGTCACCCGAAACAAGAATAACTTCTCCGCGAATTATGGCAGCGTTGTGGTACAGAATCTCGTCTACAGTATTTGCCTAACATCTGTTTTGCGAAAATTGTGATATTGTGAACAGAACGAGTGGTGCCCGAGCACGAACTGCTGATCTAATGAACGCCCGAGCGCTCGATGAATATTCAT
>DWON01009121.1:0-11642 GCA_018251015.1 Phocides pigmalion okeechobee | reverse complement strand
TCTCAAGAAAAATAGGGTAGTTGCGCTAAAAATAAGGTAGATTGGAAACAAATGTTGTCATCGAATCGGACGACATCCCCTGATCGCCCCACCTGCCTATTTCGTTTAGGTACCTAAACTTATTATAAAAAGGGACTGTAGTTCTGACTGGTGACGCATTATATTCGGAGACGTCGCGGTACACGGACGGCTCTCTGTTTCTGGCCCTTTCTATTGTCATTTAGCGATGTGATTGCTATTAGGATTGTAACACTAGCATGCCATAATAGTTTAATGGAATAAATTGCTAACTATATATTTGGTTAATCCTTGCAGTGGTGCTTCTGATGCCTGAAGCGCCGCCTATATTTCTATATGTGCTGTGTTTTTATCTATATTCTTACAATGGTAAAACAAAAACGGTCACAGCCTTCTCAAGGTGCAATGGTACCTCTGCCATCATTTTCAAGGTAGGAGAACCATAGATCGACCGGGGAGGTACCACCGCCACCTTGATAAATCGCCATAAAGTATTACTTATGTTTCGATTGGAGAGGTGCGGTTGCGGGATACACTTTGGAGCGAGGCGGCCATTTTAATCATCAGGTGTAGCAATGTCTCTACGTTCCAGTTCAGGTATTATTTTGGTCGTGTTTGTGTACGTGGTTGTCTATCGGCTGCAGCGACTATTTGACGACTATTTGACATTACTTGACATACTCGTTTACTACTCTACCATAATAAATATGAGAAAATTTGAAAACAAGAATAACGAAATGCAGGTCAACTCAAGTAATCACTTTTTGAATTCGGGCTTTGAAATGTTTCCGATAGCTATTTATATGTTGAGAAATATATTTCTTTATGTCTTATAGTATACTATAAAAAACTAAAAGTATATTATCAATATATTAATCCGGTTTTACTGCGGAATCTAACACTGTATTGTTAGCCGAATAATAGATCCTGTAACAACGTCTAAATGTGAACTTATTCTATGCAAATAAAAGATTTTGATTTTTATTCAGACCACTTTGCAAAATATTTTAACACTTTGGACTGCGGCCCGAATATGATCAGTTCAGTATGGCGGGAGGCGCCTTAAACTGGAACTTATTTGATTAGACTGAAGATACGCCGACAAAAGACTAAAATATTGTATTTTTTAATGTCCGCCTGCAGTCTTGTAGCGCCGACGTAAAAACAGCGCTTTTGTTCGCCCGTAATCCATACAAATTTGTCGGTACACATGTGTGTAGGAGCCGCAAGCGCGTCGCGCTCTGAATTACACAGCAGTGTTGTACCCGCAGGGAAAGCGTTAAATAAATCCCTTACCTGAAGCAAGTACTGTATTGTTTTAGTTTCTCAAAAGGGCCCGTTATTAAGGCCGCTTCGGCGAGGTCAGGGTACGTCATGGAGGGCACTTGGACCCGTCCGTACATCTTCTGAGCTGATCTTGCCAGAATCTAGACCAATATTTGTACAAAAGTGTTAAAAGAGCGCGGAAAGAAGACTTTTTAACACTTTGATCGCAGCGCTCATAATCATCGCGTTAAGATTGTGGAAGGCGGCACTAAAATGGAGCTCTTTTCCCATACTGGAGATGCGCTGACAATTCACATAAGTATTGTATTTTTATTTCAGCGTAACGTCCACGAATACAAAGACGTAATGTCCGCCCCCAATTTTGAAGCTCCGACGTAAACACAGCATTTGTGTTCCCCGTAATCCCGTAATCCCGCCCGTAATCGCCCGGAAAGTGTTAATGTTTTTTTTGCCGATATTTCGAAGTTTCACGGCTCGTGGTCACGGCGAAATACATTAAATAGTTTTAACAGGAATTAAATTTCTGTCACACGGTTAGGATACTTACATACATACAATAGCTGACGAAAAGACCGAAGATGATGGTTAGGACCAACGAGGTCCAGAGGCCACATTGCTTGTAGGCCTCGTGGATAGCAACCACGCCACCGCCAAGACAACTCTTGATTAAGTGTCCTATAGATTCTATTACGCTGGAATTAGAAACATTTTTTGGTAGTAATTAGGCGTGATTGCTAAATCGGAGACTTTTTATTTGGTAAATTAACAAACAAGCTCATAAATTAGATAACCATTACGGAAGGCGGCACTAAACTGGAGCTAGATTCTTTAGACTGAATATGCACTCACATTTCACTGAAGTATTGTATTTTCGACATCCGTGTAGCATCCACTAATACACAGACGTAATGTTCGCCCCCAGTCTTGTAGCGCCGACGTAAACACAGCATTTGTGTTCTCCCGCAATCCTTACAGATATGTACGTACAAGACTGGTGTGTACAAGCCGGAAGTGCGTTACATTAAGGAATACACAGCAATGTTGGACGCCGGAGGGAAAGTTTTACTACGTTGGAGATGAATAATACTTAGTCTTCTTTCCAGGGGGTCTTGCGTCTCTAAAGTTATAGTTTCTCGCCTCCTCTCCCCTTGCTCTGATCTGGTACCGATGGGGAATCGTGGGACTGGTACGGGCCGACTGACTTTGACTTGTCTGGATCAGATTTGAATAGAAATAATTTATTTAATTAGTTGATAATACCCGCAGGCCTTTACCCACCCGAGGATCTTGACTTAGATTTCAGTTAACTTAGCAAGTAGGTTAAAAATATGTAATTTAATACTTCGGCGCGCATGTATAATTGGCAGCCCTAACTTGAGCTCTTTTCTCTAGACTGAAGATATGCCGACAATTCACACAACTATTGTATTTTTTTGCAACCGTTAAACATTTACGAATACACAGACGTTGTTTCTTCTCGCAGTCTTGTAGCTCCGACGTAAACACAGCACTTTTGTTCGCCCGTTATCAATAAATTTGTCGGTTTTACGGTATGTAGGAGCCGTGCCCAGAATTACACAGCAATGTTGTACCCGCAGGGAAAGCGTTATGAATTTTATTACAATACATTCGTCAAAGACGCATATTGACTCTCATATATTACATCGAGTCAAAATTGCGGGAGGCGGCCCAAACTGGACCTGTTTTCTCCAGACTGGAGATGCGCCAGCAATTCATGCAAATATTGTATTTGTGTCATCCATGAATACATACACGTAATTTCGCTTTCAGTCTTGTAGTGTCAACATTAACACAACGCTTGTTTTCGCCCGTAATCCAAACACATTTGTACGTACAAGCTACAAGCACGTTTCGGTAAGTAAAGCACACCAATGTTTAAAGTCGCAGGGAAAGTGTTAATTGCGGAGCTCATATAAGATCAGATCATTATTGCGGGAGGCGGCACTAAACTGGAACTTATTTGTCTCGACTGAAGATACGTCAACAATTTACTGAAATGTTGTATATTTAGCATCTGTATCATCTACAAATATGCAGAAGTAATATCCGCCCTCAGTCTTGAAACGCCGACGTAAACACAGCACTTTTGTTCGTCCATAATCCATATAGATTTGTTCGTACAGCACAGGTGTGTACAAGCCGCAAGCGTGTTGCGCTGTGCAATACACAGCAGTTTTGTACGCCTCAGGGAAAGTTAACTAATGAGTATGTTTCAAGGCCAAAGCCATACCTTAGTTCGCTGTAAACCTTGTTGGCTGTGATGGCTGTGATGACTCTGATGACTGCTGATTGAGCTCGTCTCCTACAAAATAAACATGCAATAAGGTATCCATAACTCCGCATATCACGCAACTTGTGTAATCGAAAAGATTTTAAAAGTTAAGCAACGTCGATCGCAGTCGAAATTTGGATGGGTACCCAATGGTGGCAAAAAAATTCATTTGCGCTTTCATGTTTCTGTAAGGATTAAGTTGGTGTCGGTTGTTGTGAGTACATGAGAATCGTTACACATAGTCTGAGATTTAATGCAATTTGTAAACATCCTAACAACTAACCAGGTCACATTAATATAGGATCAAATCCATAGAAATTATATACTAGATTTTAAAGGTGGTAGAGCCGTTAGAGCTCGCCCGGGGCGGCACCACCGCCACCCTCATAACCCGCCGTAAAGCAACATGTTCTTCATGTATTGTGTTTCGGTTGGGTTGATGTGGTTGCCGGATACACATTATTGGATGCGACCATCTTAGTCCTCAAGAGTAGGAACGCATCCGTATCCATCCTTAAATAGAACTTGTGTTCTATTTGAGATTGGACGTGGTTGTCTATGAGCTGCAGTAACCACTTAACATCAGGCAGCTTGCAAGCCCATTTCTTACTCTTTCATAAAAAAAAAGATACCCATAGAGGCAGACACTTGGAAATTAGAAGTTAATTTCATTTTTTTAATTTACTGCCGGTTTGGGTTATAATCTTATCCTAAATTTTATCTGTTTATTTGCAGTGACGCAACGTGGGGTAGTATGCTTCAAGCTTCCTCCAAATATCTAAAATCCATGCCCAACAGTGGAAGATACGTAGGTTTACTTCACAAATAAATTACAAAATAGAAACAGGACGGTTACAAACAGGGATCAAAGTAGAAACAAGAGTATAAACAGGATATAAACTACAAACAGGACAGGCCATAAACAGGATTTGGGTTAGAAATAAAACGGATAAGGATTTAGGAAAAAACAAGAAGGATATAAACAGGGTTCAGGGTAGGAAAAAGGCAGTTAGATACAGTAATAAAGTAGAATTAGAAAAAAAATAGGGTAAGCTATAAGCAAAGTCAGAATAGAAACAAGGCAGTTATAAATAAGGTTCAAAGTACAACAGGACTCAGGTTGGAAACAAGACAAAATAGAAACAGGGTTAAAAGTAAAACTGGGCTCAGATTAGAAATAGGACAGGATAGAAACATAGTGCAAATTAAAACAGGGTCGAGGCTTGAGATAAGCTACATGAGAAACTGGATTCAGAGTAATAAATAACTCCAATTAGAAACAAAGCAGAATAGAAACAGAGTTGAGAGTGAAGCAGGGCTCAGGTTAGAAACAAGATGGATTAAAAACAGGGTTTGGAGCAGAAACAAGTAGGTGAAAATAAGTTGGAATAATATCAACAATACTTACTGGTGAATTAACCATATTAATTCACGATACACTAAAATCCAAAACTTATTTAAAACAGCCCAGAACGTATTTGCAAAAGATATAGAAAAGAAAACACATTTTCGAAAAAAACTATCAAAGATCAATAAATCAAGATTATCAGAGTGACAGAATGATGAAATCGTCAAGAATAAAAAAGAATTAAAAGTAATAATTGACGAAGAGTATTTTTTGCTTTGTGTGTTTATTTTTTGCTTTTAAGGAATGTTTTTGGGAGCGACAGCGGGTCTGGGTGTTTTATAATTCTAATAGTGTATGTCCGTTCCATACAGGGAATCCTTTTTTAGTTATTAGTAAATCTAATCTAAACAATCTAAAGCAAGTCTGGGCCCATACGACATGGAGCCAAGAACGTTAACTACATTTCTGCAAAGAATAGCAATCGCAATTTGCTGTGCGTATATAAACCAGCCCTCTTGTCATCGGCGGAATCGACCAAACATGGGACTAATTACTTGAAAATTTTTTGGCTCTCGTATCCCACGGACCAAAGGTATCAAAGCCAAGGGAACAAGCACGTATTGGCTTCACATGTTGTTTCAAAAATAAAATTTATTAATAATAACAAATAATAATTCTGTATTTAAGTATCAAAGATTCTTTTTATAATTTTACACTATTATCTATTTACACTTTGCCTGTGGTTTACAACACTGCTGAGTAATGCGCAGCGCAGCGGCTTGTACACAGCTGTGTTGTACGGACTGTGGCGACTTTCCGCTACTCGACAAGAGATGGCGCCACACGATCCTGAATCGCACTATCGAAGTTTTCTAAATGTCTTGAATATATACAAAACTCCCAAATGACACTATCGGAGCACGGCCGCTCCCCAGGCACGAGAACTCGCCTGGAGGGAGATCTCCCTTTGCCAAAGGACAAATCTTAGTGGATTACGGGCGAACAAAAGTGCTGTTTACGACGGTGTTTCAAGACTGTAACGTCTATGTATTCGTAGAAGATACACAGATGCTAAAAAATACAATATTCCAAAGAATTATCCGCGCATATTCAGTCTAGAGAACATCTCCAGTTTATTGCCGCCTCTTGCAACGTTGACCCGATCTAATAGTTAAAAGCGACGCAATCAGTGTTAAAAATGAAATTTACTGTGTCTGTTGATAAAAAAATGTCCTCTCACGAAATTGTACTCCATGGATCTTTAAATAGCTTTGCTTTATCACGACATACTAACAAACAGACAGATTCATCGTTTTCTATAAGTACTAAAGATTGCTGATATGATATGTTCTCGAACAAATGTTACTTGTTATTTTTGTAAATGGTTGTGGCGGGGATGAAAAATAAAACAAGATGGCGTCGTGTATAATTATTTACAAACATTAATTAATATTTATTTAAGACCAAAATATCACCTTCCACATTAATACAAAGAAGGCACAGACACTGTTGTACATGAAATCAATTGTTATATTTCATTATTTATTATTCAAAAAAACAAAAATAATACATCGGAACGCAATACAATACAGAGAAGATATTATAAATTTGCTTTTAATCTTATAATCAATACATATTAAAAAGCGTATAACGTTACATTATTTATAACTTTTATAACGTAACATTTTTATAATATAACGTTGTATGTTATTTATAACGTAACGTTATATGAGTTGCTAACAGTATTTTGTCAAGATATATTCTGTTCAAGAAGCTATTTCGCAGCAACAACCGTTTTTATAACAGTTTTGATTACGTTATAATTACAATGAATTTTAAGTTTCAATGTAGTTTCGAATAAATGTTCAATATAACGTTATGTTATGTTTTTAACGTGACGTTTTTGTCAAGTATTCTGAAATAAGCGATTTAACAATAGTAACCGTTTTCATTGAGATATAGAACACGTTTTTATATAAATTTGAAAATACAATTTACAAATGATTTTAAACACGATAAAAACACATAAAATTAAGGTTTCAAAGTGTTTCCGAATAAACGCTCAATATTTTTATGTCACGCTTTTTAAAATCTTAATTTTTGCCAAATTATATTCTATGCTTTTATAGCAGTTTAAATAACGTTATCGTTACATTATAAATAGTTTTTTAAAACATTGAATAAAATACAATACAAAATTATTCTTAATGTAGTTCCGACGCATATTAGAAAAATGATTTCAAAAATTTGTGAACAATATTAATTATATAGTAACTAAACTAATAGCAACAATATGAATGAAATGTGGGAATAATATTTGAATTAACACTTTCCCGGATACACACCTGTGTTTTACGTAACACGCAGGCGTCCACGCCTGTTGTGTTAATACACCTGTATGTATTACGGGCGAACACAAGTGATGTATTTACGGCGGCACTACAAAACTGCGGGCGGACATTACGTTTGTATTTATTTTTGTATTGTATTCGTAGACGCTACATGGATGCTAAAGAAAACATTTCCGTGAATTGTCCGCATCTCCACTCTACAGAAAACTGCTCTAGCTTAGTGCCGCTACCCGCAACGCTGACTTGTAGCAATATCTGAGCGCCGCAATGAAAGTGTTAATTAACAAAAATGTCATGTATCATGTTTGAAAATGACGAAATAATGCAATAAAATGTGTTTTATAATTTCCACTACTTTATAACAATTATACAGATACAGGGTAACTTGTACTATATGTTCCTCTTTACACCAAGAATCTCTTATTCAACTATTATGAGAATAATAATGCTTTTCATATACCATTTTTGATGTAACTGTTGCTATTTGAAAAATGCAATTGATTGCGTATATATTTTAATACCACATCATAAATATGCTACATAAGAGGTTGGCGGAAAGTAATCCATTATTTTTCATTATTATTTTAATATAAATAAATGTACTAAATTATAGACTTGAGAAAAGTAATTATCTTTTCTTAGATGCCTAAAGTTTTTCGTTACATGCCTGATCGATGTCTCGAATAGAATCGATTAAACTAATTCAGATTTATAATCGTTGGAGTAGTTACATTTCGCTCTAAAACAATTATTGTTTCGTATTTTGCTTGATCAATCCAATTATAAGTTACAGGATGTTAAAAATGGAAGTCAAAAAAGTGAAATTGGTCTCAAAAGGAGGTTGAAAAAATAGTTTTTTTAGTAGCAAACGAGCATTAAAACCACCTGATGTTAAGTAGCCGCAGCCCATAGACCACGTACAATCACAAAAACGACCGAAATCCTATCTGAGCTCGAACATAGATACGTTGCTACTGAGGACTAAGATGGTCGCCTCGCTTCAAAGTGGAGGCAAGGCACCTTTCCAACGGAAACACAAGTAATGCCTTACAGTTAAGAGGACATTGAAAGATGATAAATAAAATCTTGAAATGTACGTAAAAATAATGGATTTATTTACCCCAACCTAATAATAATGGGGCGTTATAATTTATTTTAATTAAGCCGTTGTTACATTTAAGACTAGCAATTTATAACTATTAAATACAATAAAATGATGGATGTTTATCATATAAAAGGGTTTAAGCACCTTACTTGGAACTACTATTACGAAATAGGCACATCATAATTGTTACATTAATTGGTAGATCATGATATCTTAACTGTAGTTATTTCACTATTTATATGTAAGTGGATATTATGGCATCTAAACTTGACTTCATTATCAATATGGAACTAATTCAGCGGTCAATACATACATAATATATATTTAATATTTTTGTTAAGTAATATGGTGTGACCTACAGGTTACTAAGCAAACGGTAATCACATCTACCGCATAAATATTACGTGGAATCTCGATAACTCGAATGTCAAGGGAAATGCCAAAAATTTCGAGATGAGTTTTCGACTTAACAAGAATTTCGAGATGCAAATGATTTAACTAAAATTTCGACAAAGACAGGCGCTTAGAAACAATATTTCAATTAAATTTTGACTCACGGAGTCTGCTTTTGAATTTCGAGTTATAAAGTATAAACATGTACTATCAATACCTCATAGGGAAATAACCTTTTTTTTTTTTCGAGTTATAAAGTGTAAATAATTCGAGATATCTCTCACAACACAGGTTTTTGTAACTTACCGGGGGAGAAGCCATTGTTTGTTAAGAAATTTGTAACTGTGGCAAAATAAAGAATTTCTGATTTTGATTTCATTTTTGAGATATTGCGGATTTGGGGGTTCAGCGAAGGGAATAATATTTTCGACTTACTGAGGATTACGACTAACGAGGTTCGAGTTATAGAGGTTCCACAGTAAGCATTAATAATAATAATAAACTATAATATTAACTAAATACGATATTAATGACACTTTGGTAATAATTACCTACATTTTTAATATCCTAAAATTAAAATTAATGTGAGAAAACAATTACATAATAAAATAAATTGAAATACGTTATTTTAAGCGAATTATAATTTTAATAAACAGCTTCTTCTATTAACTCTATAATTAAATTACTGCTTATTTCTTGTATTATTAAAACAAATAACTATATGTAATATTTACAGAAATATTTAAGTTATAGAAAGTAAAGCTGTTTAGTGGAAATTCGCTTTTATAAACAACATTATTTTTATTTTGAATAGCCGAGTACTAATTTAAGTAGCTTGGCGTGGATCGTTTGATTTGGTCTTTTGTTATATTAAAACTAGGTGTAATCCACACTGGGGTTGTATGACTGGTTTGAAAAAGAAAAAATGCATTAAAAATGCTAAGAATGCAAATTGTTAATACAAGTGAATGAAATACAAAATGGTCGTTTCTTGAAATCTACGAAATACGAATTACTGAAAATTTTAAAACAGTATCACTACATCAAAAAGCAGTTTATACATTCAAAATTCAACACAGCGACGGCAAAATGTTATCAAAACTTGCCTAAAAGCCTGTTAACAAGAGTGAATTTGAAAACAGCCTATTTGTCAAACTACAATGTTCTTGGGATCGTCATTTCATCGTATTTTGTTACGTAATAGAAAAAAATAGTTTTCGGAACCCATAAGTAATAAACGTTTTCATGACGAAACGCATTTTGAAAATTAACATGAAGTAAAAACACAGTTGTAAACGCTTTTAGTGTTAAAAGCATTTTGAAAATTATTGTGAAGTAAAAAATACAATTTTAGTAAGTCATAAGTATTTTTAAACACTTTCATTTTTAAAAGTATTTTGAAAATTTAAGTGAAATAATAAATACAATGTTTGTAGGCTATAAGTGTTTTAACGATTTTTTGTATTCACTTGTTTTTCAAAAATAACGATTTGCCGTTAAAAGTTATAACGTTATTTAAAATAACGTTAGATAGCGTCGTTCGTTATAATTTACAACGGCGTTCGTTATAAGCACAATTTTCGTTATAAGCTACAATTTTCAACTTCACTCTTACGGCTAAATTAATAAATAAATACAAGAGGCTACAACTTAGAGCATTCGCACGAGAAGATACATAAGGGTGGTGGAAATGAGGACCACGGTGGCTGGCCGCTCCGAGTGGCCTCCGCTGCCCACGCCTGGGAACACTGTTGGGGAAAATACGTAAATATAAGTTTTTATACTCTTTTTGGTAAAAGAAGTAGCAGTAAGAGTAGTTAATATTGGGTGGGTAGTAGGGAATGCTAATATATTTTTTTTCTAAAATCTTTTTGAGGTTTTCTTCGGGTGAAATTAGCGAAATGTCATTATCCGAAACAGATTAAGGTCATTAACCGAATTAGCAAAATGTCAAATGGTTTCAGATGGTTGTCAGATGCAAATTAATTATGTAATACGTCTACAGTAAATTGGACATCATGATAATTGGACAGTCTGTTATTTTGAACTTTGGTCATCACTGGACATTTTGCGAATTGGATATTAGGCATTTGGATATACCGTAAAGTTTTTAGTAAATTAAAGAACCTTGAAATATACAAATGTAGATTGCACTTCATAGACAAAATATAAAATATAAAAAACAAAATTAAAACATATAATCTATAGATATTCTGAGAAGAAATTATTTTATAAAGGTAAGAAAATTACGAAATATAATCTATGGCTATACTGCGGAAGCAAAAAAAAAACTAAATTAAAAAAAAAAAACAAAATGGAAGCCTCACCTGACGCACGTTGAATAGATGCCGATTGAGCTGATCGAGCTTCTAAAATTAAAAGAAATAAAGCCAAATCAAAATCATGCGAGGAAATGATTAAATAAAATGTATTTGTGCAAAATGATAAAAAATCTATAATACTAAAAGCAAAATGATAAAAACTGAACTAAACAAAATTAACTAACAAAGATTACCAAAATTATACAAAAGTGTATTAAAAATGATAAAGTGTCATTTTTGAAAGCATTTCAATGTAATGAAACTGCCAGAAAGCATATATCTATCAAGCGATTTAAACATATCTATGTAGATGTTTAGAATAGTTACGAATGAATCAACGAATGAAATGAAAAAATAATTTATTATAAATATATTTATAATGATGAAAATCTTAAAACACTAAAAGCCTAATAGGATTAGTCTGGCTATACAGCGAGGTAATGTCGCCGGCGTTTTGGGAACTCATCCAAGGGTCAGCAATTTGGATGAAGCTTTTTATATTTAAAATTATATATGTATACATCAT
>DWON01009120.1:0-11644 GCA_018251015.1 Phocides pigmalion okeechobee | reverse complement strand
GGCTGCAGTGACCACTTAACATCAGGTGGCCTGCATGCCCGTTTCTTACTCTTTCACAATAAAAAAAAAAGCTTTGAGTTTAATTTTTATCGGTTTCCAGAAGTTTCATTAATTTGAAACTTTGCACACATATCAAGGACCTATGACAATCCAATAATATGAAAAAAGAACAGTAAATAATAATTAAAAAAGAACTAAGAAACACGCTTTTATAAAAAAAGGTGGGCTGCGTGGTGTCAATAGATCACTGAAAAAGCACCCCATGGTTTTTTTTACATTTAATTATTTATTTTCTTGATTAATTTTTTTTAGTTGGATTTTTTATAAAAGCTTATTTGTTAGTTTAATTTATCTATTACTTATTATAATCATAAACTTACATTTCATCTAGTTCTTGCAAATTCTCCGGTGCTAGTGTGTCCTTAAACATATCAGGCATGAGGGTTCTGTATGTGCATATCTTGTCCAATTTGACTTTGGCTCGCTCCATGGAGCCCTTGTTTGACATTATCGTCTTTTCCAAATAATTTCTTGCTATAAAAATATGTATAAAGATATCGTATATATGTCAATTAAGAATATAACACTAAATGTAAAAAATGTATCAAAATTTGATATGTGTTAGGACAACATACTAAAATTAAATTGTGATTTTTTAAATTTAATATCTTCAATAAATATCGTAATGTATTGAAATTTAGAATGTATGTGGCTCGACTAACACCATAGTATACTTCAGATTTATAAGAGGTTGTAGGTGGATTGTAGGTGGTTGATTTACATAGGATGGCCTGCACGATGATCTGCTGTATCTCTATGTATTAAGCCCTCATAATCCGCCGTAAAGCATTACTTGTTTAGGTTGGAAAGGTGCGGTTGCTGGCTACACTTTGAAGCGAGACAACCATCTTAGTCCTCAAGGGTAGCAACTGCTAGCCATCAGGTGGTTTGGACGCTCGTTTGCTTCTCTACTAACATAAAAATTCTAAATAAAAAACACTAACGAAATTCCTTCTTCACAAAATGGTCTTGTTGTTTGATCCACGCGTCCAGAACATCTATGGCTCGGTCCATATCGCCTGGCTTCTCCAAATTGTACTGCTTTCGGAGCGTGATCAACGTGTCCGGTTTAAATTCCAATATTGGGTTGTGTGGTATAATCTCCATCTTGAATTGTTACGGATTTATTTTAAACTCTTAATATACTCAAATTATTTCCACAGCTCTGTAGTAACGGCCAGAACGGACGCACAGTTAATAAGGACAAGACAACTGCATTACCCAGACCCTTCTTATACGAATGTATATTAATGATTACTGTGGAGATAATAGAAGGTCACATGTATATTTATATGTAAAAACAATATGTGAACTTACGTACTACTTGTTACTCGTTAATTCTTGTTATTAAGTGTGTATGCAATTGGTCTTTATTTGTTTGTAATTATTTTTTTATATTATAAAAGTTTTTGGTTTAATCTGTTACTGAAATATCTTAATGGAATTTAACATTATAAAAGCTAACCCAATAAAATAATATAAACAATAAAACCGCGTGACTATCAACTAACACATTTTTTACGTCGGGAAAACCCGGACAGGGTACTGTCCGCCATGGGGCCGACGTACAATTATGTCGTACTCCAGCCGACTAAAAATCAGCCACCCTTTTGTGGAGAGTCCGCTTCGCATCCAGGTCTCATTGGCCGATCGGTGTCCACGTCTCACCTTCAATACGCTCCCTGAAACTACGGTTGCGCAGAGGGAGACCCACCTCATAGACTGCTCTACGTCCGGTCCCTCACTCCAAGCCTGCTCAGCATGGGAGACCCTACTTGGTATTGCCTTGACGATCAAAGGGACACGCAACTCAACACCACGATAATGTGGCAGCCCTTCGAGGGACCTTTTAAATGTGGAAGATCTATAGTTCAACCGGGGAGGTACCACCGCTGCCCTCATAATCCGCCTTAAACTTGTGTTTCGGTGGGAGAGGTGCGGTTGCCAGCTACAGTTTGAAGTGAGGCGACTATTTTAATCCTCAGGAGTAGCAACCCTACATTCGAGCTCAGATAGGATTTCGGTCGTGTTTGTGGTTGTACATGGTGTCTATGGGCTGCGACTACTTAACATCGGGTGGTTTGCATGCCCGTTTGCTACTCTTCTCACATAAAAAACCTATTCAGAGCGATAAACGAACCTATAACCACTGGATTAGCCATCACGATTACTAACCACTGAACCAAGAAAACAGTTAAAAGTACTATTCAATTAAATACAACGTAAATAATGTAACGTAAATGCATTATTAAAACATATCTCGAAACAAACACAATATTTGCATACAATATATGTAAAATATATATTTTACGGCGTCATCTTGACACAAGGCTATAAACTCTAAAAGGTAAACAATATAATCTTTCTGCAATCAGGTTTTTAGTTTTAATTTCCATTAATTAATTAATCTTACTTATTACTCTTTTATAGTAAATATAACTTTTTTTTGAGCCTAGAATAATGCCCAAATAAAACATATTTAATTTTTTGCATAATGCGCTTAATTATGTCAAACTAACTGTAGGAGCATTGATTCGCGGATTCGTCTGTGAAATATAATCTGAGAGACCTTCTATAAACTTTACTTACTAATGCTACCTTAACTACAAATCATAACTTAACTACAAGCAAACCACCTGATGTTAAGTAGTCGCAGCCCATAGACATCCACTTACAACCACATACACGGCTAACAACCCATCTGAGCTCGAACGTAGATGCGTTGCTACTCCTGAGGACTAAGATGGTCGCCTCGCTTCAAAGTGTAGCCGGCAATCGCACTTCTCCAACCAAAACACAAGTAATGCTTTACGGCGGATTATAAACGCCACGATAGTGACTCCCCAGTCAAACTATAGTTCTCCCACCTTGAGAATTTAATTAACATCAATTGTGTTACAAACTCCATTCATGTTTTGCGTCATTTTGGTTTTGCGTCCATGTATGCGCATTTAACATACAAACCAGAAATCAACGTCTTAAAATAGTATCCTATATATTGTAAATGGTTTGAAGATTTTAATTTACCATTGTTTATTGTACTGATAAATTTAAATGATTTAGTGTAATCCATTTTTGGCCATATCAAAAACAATTTTTTTTATCCAATTTATATTCTTATACGTATCGCTATTGGACTGCCAAATAAATACATAAATAAGCCTTATAAAGATTGATATACTGTAATAAAAACCAAATCGCTAAACTTTACACTATTAATCGATTGAAGTAAACTGAATGTTTCTGATAACACAGGCCACTTTAACGATCGTGAAAATAAAGCAAATCAACATAACCAGCTATTGAAACCCCTGCTTTCTCTCGCTAATCCCTTTTGCATGCAACACGCTATTTATAAATAGCTGAATAGCTGTCATTATGGTCGGATTTGCAGTACTTATGCACGTTAATAGGTATTGCTTATATGCGAAGTTCTTGGGCATTCATGTGGTAAGCAAGATTAAAGTATTAATTCGACGTAACATAATATCGTGTAAACACTGAGTAAGTTAAGCTACTTAAGTCTCTTACAATTTTATAGAAAGATAGATAGAATCCAGTTAAAGTAAATTCGCAGCCATTAACATAAATGCCTTGCTTTTTACTCTATACTCAGGATATCAAAAAAACTTAATAACTTGATGATATTCTGATTTAGGGCAAAATACTTGTTAGTCTTGATCTATCGTATATTTTACTAAAGAATTAGGTTATATCTGCTAACTGGATGTGACAGTTTTCCACTGGTGGTTCAAGTGGCTCGATCCTTCTTCTTTTTCTCTTTCTTTTTCTTTAAAAGTTCTTCCTGAAAACTGATTCTACAGTAGCGTCTTTTTTGGCCTTGTAAATGTCCATAGACGACGATGACTGCTTTCCATCAAGTAACCTGCCCGCCTTTTCATTAGCCTCATATATATCAAGAAACACCTCGAAAGCCCCCTTATCAACACAAGTTACACCAGGATCTCAATACTATCACAACAAAAGTTCCCTAACATAACCCCCCAGTTGGCCAAATTGGGGAAGTTGCTGAAGAGCTTCTCAGGTACAGATTTGTGGCTATGTACTAATTATAAAATAAATAAAATTATTTATTTTTCATATATTTGCATTGTCACTGATCCTTCATACGTGTCAAAGTTTCAAATTAATCAAACTTCTAGAAACCGACAAAAATTAAGGTCAAAGATTCCGTTACATACAACCCTAGCACATAAAAACATGTTAAAAATGTTGACCCAAAATGCCTGTAATGATCCAAATGCCAAGCTTCAAAACCATTAGTTTTATTCATCAGAAAATAGCATAAAAACATTAATGTAACGAGTAATAAAACCAGGTGTTTTCGTTACGAAATACCCAGATTCGTTACAAAGTTGCATATCCGTGACAGCGTATAGTTAGGCACGATCGTAAAAATATTTTACAGTTTGTTTTGCTATAATATTTTTATTTCCAAACGACGTATTAGTGAGCGGCTCTATTGGTTCGTTATTTACGAGTATAACTTTGCGGATTTAAAATCGAGAAACGTTCAATTTTATTGCAGTTAATTTAACTTGTGACGCTATATTGTTTGTGGTTAATCATAACTAATCATAACCATTAAAATACGAATCCAATTCAAACAAAACGAGCTTTTGCGAGCGACTTCGTTCACGTGTTACATATATTGACATAAATTCTTTATTTGTTAACCGATTTCAATAAAAAAGCACTAAATCTAAAGTGAAGCCCATCCCAATATAATCCTGAAAACTGCATTCAAATCAGATAAGCCATTTCTGAGATTAGCGTGCACAAACATACAGATATACAAACATACAGACAAAATGAAAAATCATTGTTTTGGGTTCTCTAGCGTATATAAAGGCACCCTATTGTGAATTTTTAAATATATTTGACATATACATACAGCGATCAGTTACAGTTTTATTATATGTATAGATTGTTCCATACCGTAGTTACTTAAGGCACGTTTTATAGACAAATGACAGTGCGTGGTATTCAAATATTAATCCTATTTTGCTGTGACTTTGTAGCCACTTTGCTATAAGAACGGTTAAAAGGCGTGCCAACTAAAACAAGGGACATTCAAACTCTTTAACTAATTGACTAGCGAACAATGCGGCCCTAACAATAGCCAATGTTACAAACTCATTGCATAGAATGCCAACGACACGTGCCTTGACCCTACTTCAAATCTATCTTGGGTTTGTAGTTAAACACATTGAATTGTCGGTACTAGCTATTAACGACAGATAGCAGACGTTCACGTCGGAGGCGATCTTGGCGGTTTAATAATGCGATGGACAGTTAGATACGTATCTTCGCTAATCAGCATTGAATCAGAGCAGTAAAGTTCTAGGTTTTCCTTAGTTGATTTTTTTGTCAGAAAAACTCGGAAAGGGTACCATCCGTCACGGGGTCGGCGGAAGGTTGTGAGACTCCAAGCAACTAAAAACCTGACAGATGTCCACTTACCCACAGCGCGGCGGAGTCACGGGAACGCTTGGGCACCCCTTAGTTATTAAGAGACCCATAAACAGCAGTAGGACATGAAAAAGATTGCAGCTATTCTGAAGGTAGAACTTGATGGAATGTTTATGATTGCAAGCCACTTGCTGTTTGTCACTGCAGCCCATGTACATCGACATACAACTTCAAACAGGACCGAAGTTCTATCTGGGCCTGTACATAGACGCGTTGTTCCGGGCTTAGATGGTTGCGTTTATTGTAGAAGTAGTAGCTGAAAACCCACCTCTGCAACCGAAACATAAGCTTGACAGTGAATTACAAAGGCGGGGTTGTCACCTACCCGGTTAAACTATAGTTCTGTGGTTAAAATAACCACCTATTTCCTTCCTAATACTGCCAACTTCCTACTACCTACTATATAAACTACTACCTATTCTACTAGTTGTGATCAAAGAGTTTCCAGCAAACAAATGAATGTGAACTAAAGGGATTATAATTAAGTAACAGATCAGCGGCTCTGCGTCCTTTGCAAAGCTTTGCTTACGGGACGGAATTAAGGCGAGGTTAACTCCCAGATACGGTGAGAGAATAGGGAATTAGGTGCATAATGAATTAGTCTCTGTTAATCCTTAAGCTTATCTCAATTGTTTGTTCTTGCATTCACGCACATC
This sequence comes from Phocides pigmalion okeechobee, assembly GCA_018251015.1. NCBI lineage: Eukaryota > Metazoa > Arthropoda > Insecta > Lepidoptera > Hesperiidae > Phocides > Phocides pigmalion. The sequence goes on along the minus strand of DWON01009120.1, from coordinate 5,435 downwards.
ATTATGCACCCAGACACTTAAGGTGTACATAATTATATTTTGGAGCCCTCCTAAGGACTGAAATGGAACGCAATAGTATATATTTTTTAAGTAAAAAGAAGGAAGAAATTGACAGAAACACGGATCAACGCACGGTCGAAACCGCTAAACCTACAATCTTCAAATTTTTCATCTAGGTTCTTTACATAGCGTTAGTTTGCGCTAATAAAGGAATTTTGGTAATTCCAACTTTAAGGAGATTGAAAATTAGACTAAAATAGAAGAGGATTTTTTCAGATTTTTTAATTCTTATTACAGATTTACGATAAATGTACATTTTTGTACATGTACATGTTACAAATGTACAAAAAAAAATATTGGGATGTATTGTAATATCGAACATGAGCAAAGTCGCATCGAAAGACCAGTACTCGCATATATCTATACTGTAATTCATAACAGCAAAAGTTTCGAAAGTTCAACGATTTTAGATATTGTTAGAAGTTTCTAAATTAGCTATATATATCAATATCTAAGAATCCCTTCTCAAAAGGGTTTGCCTTACAGCTATCTGTAAGTAAAAACTTGTACAAGTTAAGTAATTAAATGATTTAGTTTACTTACACTTCAGAAAAGTTGCAGAAATATTTTAGCTTTACTTATAAAACCTTTTTGATTTAGAAAAATGACCAACGGATATCTAGCATAGATTATTTAAAACCGTATTTAAAACAGTTTTCATTTTAAAAAGTGAAAAAAAAAGTAAACAAATATAATATTTCAAATAAATATAGTGTCGGATCGTTTCGAATCGTACCGTATCGGATATATTTTGGAATTAAATTTGCATGAAGTCCATCTGACAGTATGTAGTCCTGACATTCATGGATATCGGTAACCAACTCAAATGGAAAAATAATCCTACCCGAAATCCACAACAGACACTTTATACACGTATTTTATATTAACAAAATATTGTTTTCCTGCTTCCTAATTGATTTTGAAACGCCATACTTAATAGGTGGTAAAACCACGCTTTTACCGGGGAGGCACAATTGTCTCCCATTTCATTTATTTATTTTATTTATTGTCAAGAAGAATGATTGTCCGTGTGTTTTTCTTGAAGATTTTCTAGATGTTTTATCAAAAAAAAAAGGTGATCTTTTTAATCATCTAATGTAGCAACGTATCTACGTACCATCTCAAATAACTCTACAGTTTTTCTTTTAGTTTGAATGTACATGAGCTGCACAAGCCATATAATATCAGTTAACCTGCACATAAAGAAGACATAACAATGTAACATAAAAGTACTATTCATCATATTCAATGACACTTAAATCCTATTAAAGTTCATCAAACTAAGGTGCAAGGTGTGCCAAATAAATATAGATATTTTATCTGAGAAGAGTAGCAAACGAGCATGCAAACCACTTTATGTTAAGTAGTCGCAGCTCATAGACATCCACGTACAACCACAAACACGACCGAAATCCTTACTGAGCTGGAACGTAAATGCGTTGCTACTCCTTAGGACTAAGATGGCCTCGCTTCAAAATATAGCCGGCAACCGCACCTCTCCAACCGTAACACAAGTAATGCTTTACGGCGGATTATGAGGGAGGCAGTGGTACCACCCCGGTGAAACTCTAACGGTAAAGGGTCCTTGTAAGGGACCTAACATGAGTTATTACGATGTCGAAGACCAGAGCTACGGCAGACGCAGCAGAAAAAGCCAAGTGGCGCAAATAAGGCGGAGGCAGCAGAAGCCAAGCGGCGCAAATATGTTTCACTTAACAGGCTACGTATTGTTTCCAATTGGTTTTGAAAACTTTAGACCGACTGAGTGGCATAAAATATTTCAATTAATTAGTCCAATGCTTGGTCGACGTGAGAAGAGGGCTGTTTCATATCTTGTGTAAATAGCATCGTAATTCAGCGCGGAAATGCCACACGGGTACTTAGGTACGCACTCCATGTATATACGTTAGGTTTGATGCGCCAAGTCGGCTGTTTCGTATCTCGCACTGATAATAACGATCGTAGCTCAGTGTAGAACCGCCACGAAGCCGCTTCGGTACGGACTCCTTGTGGAATGTTTATTACAATTAGCTACGTTACGTATTATGTTACTTTTGATATTATTTTTTTCAAGATACTTTATGTTATCTCTAAATATTATAAAACAAAGTCCCCCGTCGCGTCTGTCCGGCTGTCTGTTCGCGATAAACTCAAAAGTACTGGACGGATTTTCTCAAAATTTTCAACAATAGTTATAATGATTATTGAGGAAGGTTTTAATGCATAATAAGTTAAGTTTTTTTTTGAAAATAAGGCGAGAGAATAGTTAAATTCAAAATAGTAATTCAATCGTTCGAAAAAGATGTTTCTAATTGTTACTTTTGCAACTAGGTAATGCATGTATGAAAGAAAAATAATATAAATAAATATAAACTCTATTGCCCGAGCGAAGCTGGGCCGAGTCGCTGTATTCTGTAAAAATATTCGTGTATTTCATCTCAAATAGAATACTACTCCTGCATCTAGGTTACAAAAATCCACTTCATATCAATACACTTCAGATCTTCAGAAATCTGAAGCGCGAATAACGTAGTGAATTGATTCTTTCACTTTGTAGACGCTTTTCATAGGCACTTAGAACACGTGTCAAGAGGCCACGAAAGCCTTCGAGGGAAAAATAATAGTGCCTTTGCAGTTACGCAAACACTCAGTATGCTCAGTCGTGGAACATAAGGCGGTCTTGCAGAAGACCGGCGGTGACCTTAGTTTCATAAGGATGATTATGGTACTATTCGACCCCTTCTACCCCCTACCGCTACGTAAGGTAATTTAAAATTTTTCAACCCCTCTGTTCATTCATTCTGTGGAACGTATCGAAAAATTTTGTAGTGAATTCGATTTTACATTTAATATTATTTTCAATAACGGGTCCGTGCATTAAATACGTAAGGTTGATTTTATCAATTTTGACCCCCTATAAGGGTGCGTAATATTTTTCGACCTCCCCCCCTATTAAGAATACGGGGGGGGAGGTCGAAAAATATTACGTACGAATCTTTTTCGATTTCCAAAATAACATTTTGTTCGAAAAGAACCAGTTACATTAATACTTGAAGTTTGACATAAATCAAGGATTTTTTTTCACTAGATAAGTTATATTGTTTTCTGCTGTCAACTACAGATTGCCGATAAAACTTCAACTTAGAAAATATGACATAACAATTGGTTTAATCGCCCGAGAATTAGGGTATGTAGAGATTTTATTTTCGTATTGTGACCACTGCACTAATTGTCTTTTCATTCGATGTAGTAATTATTATATATTTGTTTTTTACACATGTTAGTTACTATTATAAAAACCATGGAACTAACTATAATAAAAGCCTAACCTAAACAATCTAAAAGTAGTCCGTGCCCATACGGCACGATGCCAAGAACACTGCCCGCAATTCTGTGCTGGATAGCAATCGCAGTTCTCTACGCAACATATGCACCTACCCTCTTGTCACCAGCAGTGTCGATCAAACGTAAAACATTTTTTGGACCTGGACCACACGGATACAACAGTTTCAAAGCCAACAGAACAAACTCTTAAAAAAATTATCACATATTAAATTGCAAAAATGCGCATTAATAAATTTTATTTAAATAAAACATTTTGACAAAGAACGTTGCAATGAATTGGTATTATGCTTTGCGAATTACGCGTTTCAATGAATAGTGATATCATGCATATAATTATCTCTTTTGTGTGTGAAGCGCATGTTTCCACACAGTAGAGTAATTATCTGATAATATGTTACGCATTTAAATGTTAATCTTTTGTTTCGAGTTTATTGTTTGTTATATTAGAATTACTAACTTTATTTTTACAAGTCTTTATTTCGGCAGATTTAAAGGTGGGAGTAGTTCGACGGGGACGTCCACCGCCGCCCTCATAATCCGCCGTAAAGCATTACTTATATTTCGGTTGGAGAGGTGCGAAGCGACCGCCTTACACCTGGAGTAGCAACACATATACATTCGAGCTCAGATGGGATTTCGGTCGTGTTTGTGGTTGTACGTGGATATCTGTGGGTTGCGATTGCTTAAAATCAGGCGGTTTGCATGCTCGTTTGCTGCACTTTTCACATAAAAAAGATAAATCGATTCGGTGCCCATACATAAAATCTATATAACAATTTTAAGGGTAATGCATAGGTATTAGATACTCCAAAAAAGTCTTGAGGTGGATTGGTCCACGACTCTTAATTTGTCGAACTTGATTTGTCTTCGAAAATAAAATCGTACTTCTAATGTCTGGTCTAAATGTCGATACCTTAAACACAGCTACAGTTTAGCCTCTAACACGAGCCCTGCAATTGGTTCGAAATATCGGCAATAAAACCTAAAATATCGTTAATCATGATTATATTTTACTATTAATTTAAAAATATCAATTTACGCCGCATGAGACAAGAGAGCATGTTCATATCGCGTAGAAAATTGCTATTGCAACACGAGAATGCAGCTAGCATCCTTGGCATGCCGCATGGGCAAGGACTTTAGATTATTTATTTTAGGCTTTTATTATAATTATTTTTAAGATTTTCACTATTGTAAATATGTATGCCTGTAATTCATTTGTGATTGAAAATAAAAATTTAAAATCATTTGATACATACACCTACACACACACATAAATTAAATTTTTGATATTTGAAATCATTGCAACGTCTTTACAATGTCAAAGTTACAATGTAAAATACATTTTACAATGTAACTTGATGAACTGTCATCGTTGAGTGCCCTGTTGACTAAGGTTTACGCGAGAAAAAAGTCGGAAAATCTCGACACTCGTTTTATACCTGTTGATACAATACACATTACACAGTATTGGCTTAGAAAGACGTAAAATAAATAAACATATGTCAAATACGTAACCCTTTTTTTAGGGCTTCGCCGCAGACGGGTAAAGGGACTTTCATTCCAAACAGAAAATACGGCCTCAGATACCTTTATAATACCTTCCCGTTCGCGACAACATACCGCCACATACTCAACCAATTTCCATTAGTAACTACAGACGGAACATTTCTCTTTACCCAAACAACTTTTCCCTTAATCTTCTTATGAAGTAGTCTCATCGTGAAACCGGAACTTCCTTTTAATGTCGCATCGCTTTGCACCTCCACTCCACTCTTGTTTCGTCGGTTATCGTAATATGTATTAAATGGATTATAAGTTTTATTTATGTGAAAAGAGTAGCAAACGAGCATGCAACCTGATGTTAAGAAGTCGCAGCCCATATAAATCCATTCCATACAATCCTATCCAAAATTTTAAAGGTGGACAAAATTTTACAGCCCATAGACAATGACGTCCAATCTCAAATAGAACAGAAGTTCTATTTAAGTATGGACGCGGATGCGTTCCTACTCTTGAGGACTAAGATG
>DWON01009119.1:0-11645 GCA_018251015.1 Phocides pigmalion okeechobee | reverse complement strand
GAACGTGACGTAGTCGGGATTATGATAGGTGGCTATAAGTGACATAATTTCTCTCTCACTTTTATGCTTTAATAGTCACGTATTCTATAAATAACAAACGAGGAGGACTGTTTAAGTCCTCCTCGTTTTATATTTATAGATTGTTGTCATAAAACCTCCTGGAAGTCCCTACGAACGATTTGAACACATTCAACAAAAGGGCTAAGTCCACGAAGCCATATCTCTAATACGCATTGAAGTAGTATGATTTAAACTATCTATTATGAAGTGACCCAACAGCGGGATATAAATAGGGTCTCAATCAAATAAAATCTAAACATTACGTGAAGCACTATGATTTCCAACAATTAAGTAAATATAAATACTTTTAATACAGTTGTACGAGTATACTTACGTACATTTCAAATTCCGGTGTTAACCAGAAAATATTTTAATACATCACCTATCTCATTAAGTCGAATTGAAAAGTGGATATATGTGTGTAAAATTATGGAGATTAATATGAATAAAATATTAACAAAAATATAAGGTATTCAATGGAGATTACAGTACCTATCTATAGTATATCGGTTTCATACTTGGTGTTGTCCCTCTTTTAGGAAAGAGAACCTAAAAAAATAGTTTTAAGATACGATCGAAACCGTTTTAAAATCAACTGAGATTAGAAACTTTGAACTAGGTATAGGTGCCCGGGTCTTATTTACGATATACTCGTACATGTAATATTCAATTCGCGTCAGCAATCTCTTTCACGAGCAAGACTCTCAGTAACGGAATTTTAATGCTACGCCAGAATTCACGCTCAAATATTGAGTGCTGTAATAAAATACCTGAGCTATACAAAAGTAGCGCTGTGCAGTTTAGCATAGCCTTCGTAGCTTTGCTTGCGCGCTCGGGTGCCGCATAGCTGATTATTACTCAAAATAATGTTACCTCGGTTAGCACGCTTGGTATGCATATTATATTAAAACGAGATAAGAGCAGTGAATGTTTTAAAACATTGACGATTATATACACTTATTACAAACTTGTAGACTGTCCCTAAGCTCATGTAACAAAACAGGTTAAGAACTAAAATTAAATACGTTTTTGACTCTAAAAAAAATTAAACACTTATTCGCGTGTTTAATTTTTTTTTGTACATTTTTTACACGTTGAAAATCCTTTAATCCAATGAGATGCAATTAGCACGATTGTCTGACTTTCATTCCTTTCTTTCCTTTTTGCAGTAAATATCACGCCCTTGGCTGAGCTTCACGAATGTCATTAAAGTGGATGCATAATGGCCAGCTTAAAGTTCAAAAGAAAAGAAATAATAGGCGGAGCCGTATTGAACAAGATTCATGTATTCATTCAGTCGTTCGTTCATTAATTCATTTATTCAATATTTTATGATTACATGATATATGATCAACAGTTAAATAAAATAGAAATCACTGGTTGTAATTTCTGAACGACTAACATTTTCTAATATTATCAGAATAATTGTCCGTATGCACTATACTAAAGCATGTAAACCTTGGTATTACATGCAACGCAGTATTCTGTTTCATCCATACCAGAGATTATCATCACTGCTATCACTCAAAGCTTTCGTTGCATGAAAATGTCCGACCACATCGCTGTGATAATTTCCAAAATTATTCTGTACAGGCAGATAGAATGAAAGTTCAAAACTTTGACGATTATTTATTAAAAGTGAAAGGTAGAAAAAACACCTTTCCAAAACTTCTTAACATAATCTATACAATAAATGGCGTAATTTAATCTTAAGCGTCTTTTTGTGCAAATTACAAAACGGCCCTCGATATCGTGGCTGCTAATAAGGCTCAATATGAAATGATAAGGGTAAAGAAAATGTCAAACGTGTTATATCGACGTCGAATACAAGAAAAGCTTTGGAAATGCGTGTCATGTAACAACCCTCGTTAACAGTATGATGGATAGTGTTCCTACTCAGAGACCGTGCAGAGCCATCTTACGAGCTGTCACGATATAGAAATTGGCCAATCTTACGCTCTCATTTTCTTTTACATACATTTTTTCTCTACATATACATATATATAATGAAAATAGTAAACGAGAATTCAATCCATCTCAGTAAGTGGTCACTGCAGTCTATGGACGATGGTCATGTCTAGCTAACTCCATAAGAAACAGGAGTCCTACTTGAAGTTTACAGATGTGTTGCTAATCCTAAATACCACGAAAGTCACCTGATTTATAAATTAGCCGGCAATACACCTTTCCATCGAAACGTTAGAATTGTTCATGCTAAAAATGGATGTGGCGATGGTACCCCCCTTCCAACCGTACTGATTCTATCGCCTTGTTTACGTAAAAATTGCTATAGATTATGCATTTGGTTATTTTAATTAAACTTAACACTATAAAGTTAATTTTTAACATCTTAGATATCACCGGGTTTTTAAATAAATTATTCACGTTATTTTCAACTTTTTTAAAATTTAAATATGGATTGGTATTTGTTGATAAAATACGATACATCCCTCGCCGTATGGCACTAATCTACTGCAACGCTGTGAGCATTCCGGGTTCCATACAGGAGCATAAAATCATGTCCATGTAAATTGGATTCCTATTCTGGGTCTGGGTGTTTTTGTATTATTCTTTAAATATATATGTCCTTGGTATCCACGATAGATGGAACACTTCATTATTTATTGGAATTACTTATTATGAACACGTTTAAACATTATTCATTTCAGGCAACCCGTAACATTAAAATGAAGAAGAATCTATAATGAATTCTATAATAATAATCCTATAATGAAGCATGTATGCTTTCGACATTAGAGGCACGCTCTTCTGATATATGGAAATCATGTGTGTATTAAAAATTGCTACGGTAAATGATAGCATCGTGAGCGAACCAATATGCCTGAGAGCGTTCTAGAATGTATTCGAGGGTGGGTAAAGTCTGCCTATCTGCAATCGATTTAGATGGCAAAAGTTACTTATGGCCCCAAATAGAAGAATAATAGTGCTGTTGTTTTTGTTCGAAGTTAGTAGGACAAATGTAATGCGTTAGAAAATTTGAAACTAATTCAAATATAAGCTAATCTTCACGTTTATTTAACTGCTTTCCTATTTATCTATAACATTTTTGTAACTTCTTTTAGTTTATTTCGAATGTAAGTTCATGTGTGTGTATCTTATTGTATATCTATGTGTATGCTATAGTAATTTGCTTAATAAATGACACAATTACAATATAGCATTTTGAGGTCATAAAGGTTGCTATTCGCTCCATCCGTCTAACGCCGTGATATAGCTGTAATTGTAGATTATAATTTTCAATACACTTTATTCTCGCTGTGCTGTTTGCTGTCATCGTGCGCTCGTGATGGGATATTGTTTAAATTTCTGTGACTGTGATAAAATGCCATGGAATCACTGTTACGTTGCCCGTGGATGCGCGAACCATTTGCGCCATTCTAAGACATCGATCAACATTATAGCCAGTTGCGTCTAGTAATTTAAAGTTCTACTTTATTTAAATTACTGTGTGTTATATGGTTTCTAAAATTATTTTAGAATTTCGTTTTTAAAGATAAACGAAAATTAAATTATTTTTTATGAAAGTAGAACTCATGGCATCGTTTTATTTCGGATTTAATATATAGTAATATATAGTATATGTGAAATATAACTAATAACTTCGAGTAATCGTGAGTAAAATACATGTTTAACGTCCATCAATTTGACTTTAATCATTCGAAGTCACTCTATGTAAATAGCGCGATCGTGTATGTCCGTCTCAAAACGCGCTCAAACTTAATCCTCAGGGGTACCACCCCTTGTGTAAATCAACTTTTGGTACAGCCTCTAATTGGTGACAAGGGTCTGCGAGCGGCAGTGACAACTTAAAGTTAGATGGGCTGCACGCCCTTTTGGTACTTTGATTACAGTGTGTTGATTGTCGTGTGTATGGATTATTATAATCTTCACAAATATTCTAGACAGTGGTCAGTGGACCACAGCTTCAATATTTCGAGTTTTGTACTTCCGTAACGAATAGTAAAAGCATTGAACTATTTTCATTTGATGGCATTGAGGCCTTTTCTTAGCATGAAAAAGAGCAAAAAGCATCCACCGTAGCTTAAGTTAAATGGTACCTGGCGTCCGTGGAGCTTTATAACCAACTTGAAATAGTACCTACTGAAATACTACCTGAAGTCGATCACACATACTTTTATGAGTAAGAACAGGTAACAGGTACAGGAAAGGTAACATTAAATATGTCTTACCATACCCTTCACCTACAACTTGATATTCTGGTTTATTTAAGGCAAAAATAGATGTAGTAGAGCTATTCGCCCTAAGCGAACGTCCATTAGTTTTGCTACCTATACGGGTATTTAATTGGTATTATAGACGAACGAGAGGTCATTTTAGAGGACGAGGCATCTCTTCCTGGTCTCGGTACCTGTCCTGTATTGAAAGTTATTCCAGGTTTGTTATTCCACGAAATTTAATGGTCTACTGACCTCCCTTTACGTCGTGACAATGGGGCGACGATAAAATATACGTCCCAGAAGAATCCGCTCGCTATTGAGTATATTACAGAACTCCTAAAGTAAATATACAAACATATATTTATTTTGTTGTGATCTCTTTCTAAAGATACAAGTAAAGAAGTCGTGGTAAATAGATATGTGACATGACATGACTGCAAACAGAAGTGAATTGACAAGTTGGGCTTGACGCCTGCCAAGGGCAAAACCTTGATATTATGTAGAGCAATAAGAAAAGAAAGCATAAATTTTATCGTTCCAAATAAAATAGGTACTTAAACAAACTAAAGAATATGAAAAATATCACTGACGCATTATACATAAAGTATTCGCAGCGCAGACAGTATTAGTAATGATATTTAAATCTAGAGGCGAAACGGTAGAACATGGATTTATATTATGAACGATTTTGTTACCAAGATAATGTATTCATGAAAAAATATACATATATAGAGTATTTTACGTGTCTGTAATCCTATGTAATGTATGGTGTAGTATCGAGGGTAGGTTTCTCGCCCCAACTGGGGGATACCTGGGGTACTCCAACTCGATTGTCAAATGTTTTTAAACCGCCTCCATAGAACCTCTGGTTAAACAATATTTTTCGACGTGATTAAAAGTTAAAGACCCACTACTAAGAATGTCGTCCGAAGAATCCATATAACTTCGGAGCGCGTCTTAACTTGCATATCAATCGATTGGATACAATGATTTTCATGCAACGCCTTAAGTAGGCGTTGTCTGAAAATCATCGTACGTACATATTTCTATGATTGCGACTTCAAAATAAAAATTCAACGAAAGACCGGTTGCGATTTGTTCAGATATTATTTTAGCATTGATATTTTCGTTGTTAAAAATATTTTATAGCCTTCCCCCTAAATTCACCGTAAACCTTTACGTAAAAGTCCTGTCATAATCAGATATCCGAGATACGCCTATATAGACAAATAAACATTTTTTTATATTTCTGAGGGTAGATTATATAATGTAAATGTATGTGCTTATTGGACAGGTGTTTAGAAATTGCCGTCGGGCATTTTGGTTTTAATCGTGTATACATAGATTATAAGTTACGGGACACGCGAGAGATTATTTGTTGCCTATAATTATATTCTATTCAGCTTTATTCAATAATAACACAGTTTATTATGTAATACAATGTCAACGTCGCGTTCTGAACTTGACACTAAAGAAGGCTATTGGATAGTGAAAGCCAAGGTCGGGGGCTCAAATTTACTCGTAATTTATTTATCGGCCTTCCCATATCAGGCAAGGTGAGGCCCTAAGCGGAAATAATAGCAACACACACGCAACCTCTACATTTGCGGTACATTTCTCTCTGAGCTCCGAATTTATCAGTCCGACTAGAATGTTTTCACATTATTGTTAATAGTGATCTATATAGATGGCCATTAACCAATTGTACATTCTTCGCAATCCGTAAAGAAATAACACATATGCTCTATTTTAAATTTCACTACTTTTTATCGTACATATCGCTGACAATAAGAATCGTCCACCTAAAAAACTGGAACATTTTGCAGTATATAATAGCTTCTTCTTGCAAATGTTGCTCCAACGTGTTCTAAAAGTCGGAAATTACGGGTCTTTCACACATCTCTGGTTTTTAAAGTTATGTACATAATAGAGATTAATAATTACGTTAATAAGTTTTACATATCGTTCTCAAATAGGGGTGAAGTCCATTTGAAATGGAGTCGATTCCGTCGGCAGAACCCGTTAGGCGGACTGCATTCAACTGTTAATTAATATGAATATGGAGAGAAACAATTATTATTTTTGACAATAATTCTCTACCATTACATATCTATCAGGAAGGGAACATCTTAAGTTAAAAGCGTACATTTATAATCAGAATAAAGCAAAAATAGAAGACAGCTTTTGAATAGATGGCTATTGGACACCCTCTCGACGGCCCGACACTTAGCAATATGGGGATGATCGATGTGCGCGTACGGACTAAGTGTTATGTAGAACAATATTACGCGACATACTTAATTATTCTAATATTTCTTTGTATATTAGGTTTGTTGTGTGCAAAATTAATTTGAGAACTGATTAAAGATTCTTTAGGTACATAAAGGCAGTATAGAACAAGATATGCAAGTAAGCTGAATAAATAACATCTTTCAAATGTCACCTCAATTTTCACCCTTGACCAATCCTACGCATTGGATATAGATGAGAATATTTCAATAAATATGAAGATTACTGGGCCGTGGCGGGGTCCTATCATTGGGGAAAATAACATCATCATTTATGTATACATAATAATAATCGCCGACTCAATTTTCCTTACCATTTTTACTATACACCTATACATTTGTACGCTAAGTTATATGCAGAATGTTATCGGTCTGTTTTCTAATTACATTACGAGTCGACTATGACATTACGAAATAAACTTTGATTTGATCGAGAAGTGCCACTGCCACCTCCATTTGTAACAGGAAGCAATTAGTAAGTTATAGCGTAAAGCAATTTGTATAAAGTTGTGGTGAGAGTGCAGTTGCTAACTCATTTATACATGAAGCTTCTTAATCATCAGGAGTGGGAGCGCATTTGTGAAAAACTACGTTTGAAATTATTTTTCTATCAAGAGTTGGTAACATATGTCTATGAGTGGCAGTGGCCGTTAACTATACGGTTCCTCGTTTGCTACTTCAGCCTCGTAAAATTGAATTGCATCATGTCATATAATATTGTATCATGCTAGAAATAAGTGTGGCCGTAGTTGTTCTATATGTCAAAGTACATATGAAATATGTAATACCATGTCATTCTGGTGATTGTAGTGTTCTTAATGAAGTCATTCTAAATATCAATCATAGTCCATTCTCAACAACAAGTTACTACTAATGGTTTCACTAAATGTCATTTAGGTTGGTTAGCTATGGGATCCATAATTGTTAACTTGAAGCCCCTTCCCGAGGTCTTTTACAAAATGACATTTATGTCATTTACGATAGTTATCATTATTCAAGCAGTTGAATTCGTCAGTACTAATTTAGGTGGAAGCTGCAATGTAAATCTCAAAATGGCGCGACTTAAGAAACTCAACGTAAGTAGAGAACGAGTACCGAAAGCACAAGAAACTTATTGTATATTCGGTTTCTTACTTCACTTTAAATGTATTCTAGCTTTCACGCGGTTCTTGAATCGGTTGGCAAAGGCTCTGAACAAGCGTCGACAAAGCTCGACTCAAAGAGAGTCAAGATGGATGGAGCGACGACGGCGCTACGGTGTGGATTCCATCTACCTTTATACTAACGATTTTTATGACTATGGCGTTTTAGATACTTTAAAGGCAACTGTTCTTTTTGTGTTTACCTCGTCTGTAAATATTTGGTTAGCTTATTAAACACACTAATTGTAGTTTTATACGAGTTTCAGTTATTAACCTGAGCAAATTTAAGTACTGGTGTTGAGAGATTGACTTTCCAGGCTAAGATATAAACAATTATAACTCATTGAAAACAGTTTATCATTTTAGATACCAAAATTCCTTAAAAGGCCTCGATTTAAAATTTCTATTTATATAACTAAATGGATTTTCTCTATTAGCACGTGAAAAATAAAGGGGCTTCTCGAAAATGATAAGATGATGATTCATAATTACTTTATTTAAAATACTTAACCCTTTGATTTTATTATAAATTATTTATTATTTAAAAGGTGATGTGACTGTGCATCAATTTTGAATAATGTTATAATTGTTTTTTTATTAGTTCATGTATTTATAGTACTGAGTGTGTTTATAAAGCACTCGGTCAAACCATGTCTGTTACAGTAGTGAGAAGAGAAAATGAACCACATCCTTGCAACAAAGTTTGCACCGGCTACTAGTCATTAAGTACACCAAACTCGGCCAAATTCCAAGCTGACAGTTTTGTAATGAGTTTGGAAACTAAAACAAACATAATATCGAACATTTTCTTTGACTTTTCACACTAAAAGTTCATTGAAAAAGTCTATACCGAGTATGGTTTTATAGTCAGTATAAATCTAGTTAAGGTCATTAAACTTATAATTGTTTGTATATGTATTAAGTCAAGTTTTATATGTCTACGAGACATCACCCATGTACATTTACGCAGTCACTCACTATCATTTCTCGAAGTAAAAAGTTGCCTTCGTAACGTTCTCTATAATTCATCGAAACTCTCATTTAAATCAGTTTAGCAGTTTCCAAAATAATCGATCCCTCGGGACAGAAAATATTTAATTATTAATTTGTATACATTAGTATAAAATGTAATAATAATAATGTAATTAGTATAAATTTAATGGTGGTAGAGCCGTTAGAGCTCGCCCGGGGCGGCACCACCGCCACCCTCATAACCCGTCATAAAGCAATATGTTCTTCATGTATTGTGTTTCGGTTGGGGAGGTTGGCGGATGGTTGCCGGATACACATTATTGGAGGCGACCATCTTAGTCCTCAAGAGTAGGGACGCATCCGCGTCCATCCTTAAATACAACTTCTGTTCTATTTACGATTGGACGTGGTTGTCCACGGGCTGCATGACCACTTAACATCAGGTGGTCTGCATGGTCGTTTCTTACTCTTTCACAATAAAAAAGAAAAAAAAACGCTTCACATACCTATTATAAACGAAGTAGCTATATTTTATAATATAATAGCTGGACTTATCTTATGAGTCACCCTAAACCTTATCAAACTATCTTGCTAATATAATAAAATCAAAGGGCTAAGTATTTTTGTAAGTAATGAAACTTAGTAAGCAGAAAGTTTGCTTCTAGAACAACATATAGGCTACATTTTTTCACAAAATAATAAGAATTTCTACCGCGTTTTTTTAAATTACTTGGGCGATGCCGAGTATGATAGCTAGTACATTATATTGCCATTAAAGACATACGGAATAAGAAAACACCATATATTTTCATAACGTAACTCAGCACTCATATCTCGTGATGATATACTTTTTCGTTACTCCCTTTTTCACACAAATAAGTCGGTTCCTGTGCCCATTTTTCACACATAGAATAATAGGATTGGAGAGTGCAAAAACTAGTTTTGAGTTCTTGCTGAGGAAGAGATATATAAATAACTTACTTAGCCAAAGATTAAAGCACAGCTTTATAAAACCGGATCGATGTCCAAAAATTGAAAGTATTAGATTCTTGACAATAATAACATAAAATACGATACGATATCTTTGTAATTTTTTTATTGAAATAAAATGTTAACATAATTTAATAACCTAAATAAAATACCTTAAACATAATTAAACACTTAAATACGATATAACTGTTAAATTCAAAATAAATCGAATTGTCTTCTTTTTGTGAACTATTTCAATCTTACTTACCAAGCTCTATGGAGCAGCCCTTATTAAACCTAATTATGTTTTTTATGACAAAAAGAGCAGCAAATAAGCTTATGAGACACCTGTAGTTAAGTTATCGCTGTAGTTCCATGGATTTTAAAACTAAATTGATACACTCATTACAGTTGCAATACCACTGATACTTACGCAAACATAGGCTAAAAAGTTATAACAAACCTCTTTTTGCATCAACGTTTTTGGGTTAAAAATAAACAAGCTTCGGCTCGCTTGCATTTTTTTTACGCCGGGACACTTTTTTGTAGATTCAGATTGCCAACAAAGCAGTTATACTATATCTACACCAATTTTTCCCTTGTAACAGTTGTGTAGGCTACTATGTTATTTTATGAAATGTTAATAAAAATATTTTTCATCTTCAATATTACACTGCATTATATGGATTGAAGAGTAGTAGTGAAGGAAAATTAAAATATGAAAATTAAGTCATCTAAGTATTTTTATAAAATCATAGAAGCAAAGGAGCAAGCAAAATACATACATATATATCAGAAATCCTAACAAAAGATCACAAATACGTTGCTGTTCTTGAGGTTTGGGACTTTTATGTAAGTGGACCACATAATAAAAAATAAGCGAGACGATGTTTTTCCTGATCAAACCATATAATTATTACCATTTCAAAGATACAAAAAAATATATAATAATTTCGAAAATTAGTCTGTCCAAACTTGTTTAAATTTAAGAATAATCAAATAACATTTAGGTATAGGTTCTGATAAATAATATAATACATATTTTAAGATACATGCATTCTTTAAAGTCTCAAATACGGTCTGTTACAATTTTTATTGTCAATAGTTATAAAAAACTAAACATTGTAATTAAATATATTTCAAACAACGATGAAATCTCTATATTTGCATTTGAATGAAACAAAATGAGTAGTTAGGAAGTTGTAAAGTATCACCAATCATTTACTTTTATGTTCTCGTTCAGTTTTATGACAAGGATTAACAAACAAGCGATTAATTCACAGAGAAGCTTTCAGAGTGTCACTCAAACACAAATCACTTAAATCTCACTGGATAAGAAGGGCAGTAATGGATGATATTTTTCCATTAAATATTCATATAACAAGTTAATAATATGTGACTTCTGACTTATGTTTGTTAGCTACATTTCTTAGAAAAATCATGGTTGTACGAGAGTTACGTTGGCATAAAAAGCCGACGTGTAATAGTTTTAGGTAATAATGATAACACGTATGTATATGTATCGAATTAAGTTGTTGTTAAAAATTAATTTGATGGTTAATCGGTGACTTACCGATTAAACATCACAGAGCTTACCCTGATGATGCTCTGTTTTGGGGCGAAACACGTGTTGGTACTAATGTGTGTAATGGTATATATTTTTAATCGCATCACTTTTCCCTATCCTCATAGTGCATGCTTTGAAATATATACCATTATACATTGTCGTGGCGGATTTTTGCAAAGTAGTTTTTAACAACATCTTAATAGCATGGATTTCCGCAAAGGTAAAGCCTGATACTATTAACTATGTATCGTATTGTTTAGTTTAGAAGTACCTGTAGCGCGGGACCGGAATAGCGCTACGGTATCCCCTGCCTGTCGTAAGAGGCGGCTGAAAAGAGGACGCCCGTCGAGATCTGGCACCTGGCCCTTTCATTTGAAAGGGTTCAAGTGCCTCGAACCAGTCGCTGCCTCCACGGACGGAGAAGAAGAGCGAAGGCCGCGGCGTCGGA
>DWON01009118.1:0-11646 GCA_018251015.1 Phocides pigmalion okeechobee | reverse complement strand
TTAAGTGGTCACTGCAGCCCATGGACAACCACGTCCAATCTCAAATAGAACATAAGTTCTATTTAAGGATGGACGCGAATGCGTTTCTACTCTTAAGGACTAACATGGTCGCCTCCAATAATATGTATCCGGCAACCACACTTCCCCAACCGAAACACAATACATGAAGGACATGTTGCTTTATGGCGGGTTATGAGGGTGGCGGTGGTACCGCCCCGGGCAAGCTCTAATGGCTCTACAACCTTTAAAACTGTACTATATCTTTGAAGCCATACCTTCAAAATTTTGAATAATCTCCTGTCTGTCCAAGTTGTTTCTGAGCTTCCGTTCCCTCCTCCGCTCGATGCACTCCTCGCACATTGCGCAATACACCTCCAGGATCTCTGGGTGCCCCTCCTCATGTGCCTGGCACTGCGTGCATGCCGTGCGACAGTCCACGACGCCCAGGGACGGTGGCAAGAGAATGAGAAACATGAAGATGATCCGTCTCATCTTCAAGCTATAATCAATATAGACAATTGTCAAGATATTGGAACTACGACTAGTACTAGTGTTCGGCGGGGAGGTACCATCGCCGCATTCACAATCCGCCGTAAGACATAATTCGTATTTTGGTTGCAGAGGTACGGTTGTCGGCTACACTTACAAGCGAGGTGACCATCTCAGCCCTTAGGAGTAGTTACGCATCTGTGCATAAAGTGGATGCGAATGAGCTGCTGAGACTATTTAACATCTGCATGATTTATGGTTCGGTTGTAAGGTGCAATAAAATCGTAAGCGGAGTTAAAACTGTTATAAATCGCAGGATAATGTATTGAGAACATTGCCGACGTGTTCCAGGTCTAATAGGGTTGCCAACCCTACAATAATTTTTATCTGATAGCGTAACTTCGAAATATCTTCTTACAACTAGGTTTTATATAGACTGTAACAAGTTGATGAAATTATAATTTTCAATCGATCGATCAAAGAATTAATCGATATTGTAGTTAATAGTATCAGGCGTTACTTTGCAGAATTCCATGCTATTAAGTTGTTGTTAAAAACTACTGTTTTTTATTCTTAGTGCATGCTTTGAAATATATACCATTATACATTGCGGTGGCGGATTGTTGCGAAGTAGTTTTTAACAACAACTTAATAATCGGTATTGATTGACTGTCGTAAAAACATATTATTAATGTTATATTGCTAAGAGAAATTTAGAAAATAAATGTTTTTAATGTACTGTCATTGAACATTATTATTTTTTTATCAAATATATTTTTTAATTTTATATTAAAAATATAGAGACAAGAAAAACAAAAACATCTTAACTATTCTCTTTGTAATTTCTCTGTATTTGAAACACGTCTAAAATGTCAGAAGTTAACAATATTCTTAACTTATTCTATAAAATATTGTAATTCAACCGAAAAGTGTTGGCAACCCTATTTACAGCTGGTACTTGGTTGGTTGCCAACGTGGGGCGGGCGGCCGGAGCCCGAGGCCTAGAGGTCAGTCGGGGGTGATCGACGACGTAAAGTTTACTTTACTCCCTTTAAACTCTATCTTGGGAGTACCCCGTGGGTTCTAGTAATTAAAGTGGCTTAACTATGTTCTATTTATAGTCTCGTATGAATTATTGGTAATTAAGTCTTGTTTTATCATTATTTGGTGTATCATAGGTGGTAGCAACGAATCTTGATCGGGGAGGTACCAGTATCTGAGGTAATCCGCTGTTAAACAGTTGTTGTGTTTCGATTGATAGTTGTGATAGATAGCTCACTAAGAGCTTGTGGTGAACGAAGCGACCTTAGTCCTCCCTCCTCAGGATGTACGCGCGATCTAAAACAGGATTTCAGTCCTGTCATTCATTTACTTCTAAACGATATTGTTCTTTAAAATTGTTGTTGTTGCCAACTGTTGTTGAAATTTCAACTGAGTGTACAAATAGATGATGAACGTAATTTTTTGTCTTTTTCAGTATTGTTAAAATATAACACAAACATAGTTATTGGTAAAATAATAACATTGTAAACAAAAGTATGTCATGTATGTATTTTAAAGATGATAGAGCCGTTAGAGCTCGCTCGAGGAGGCACCACCGCCACCTTCCTAACCCGCCGTAAAGCAAGATGTGCTTCATGTATTGTGTTTCGGTTGGGGAGGTGTGGTTGCTGGATGCACATTATTGGAGGCGACCATCTTAATCCTCAAGAGTAGGAAATCATCCTGGTCGATCCTTAAATAGAACTTCTGTTCTAGTTGAGACTGGACGTGGGTGTCCATGGGCTGCAGTGACCACTTAACATCAGGTGGCATGCAGCCCGTTTCTTACTCTTTCATAATAAAAAAACAATTACAAACCTGTAACGTAAACACAGTCACTGCCGCACAGTGTAAACTAAAGTAGCGGACAGACACAGTTTAAATCGTACAAAAAATTCGCTAATAAGTACAGACAGATATTGATTCGAAATTTTCAAAAAGTGGCTCAAAGTTATTTTGATATTTGTAATATAATATTTCAGCGTATGATCCAGATATTTTACATGTGTCGTTATGCGATTGCTCGCCACTGAACCGCTGTAACGTGCGTGTAACATAAAGTTATCAGTCGTTACGCAAACAGTTCGATTCGCTTGCGCAACGTTGTTAAATTAAGTTTAATGTTTTGTAAACACACGTCGCGTTAATATCCTGCATGGTGTGTGTCCGGTATGCGGGATGCAAGGAAACTTGAGTAGCGAACGAGTTTGTAGTCCATCTGATGTTAAATGGTAGCTCTTGTCTATAAAAACAACTATGACCGCGGGGGCAGGTATAACTCTGTTACGGGCAAGGTCCAAAAGTTCAAATATTTTAAAAATGTATGGTTATAGCGAAAGTTAAAAACGTCTGTATTTTTTAATATAAATTAATACGTGAATCAAAACCTTTGTACACCTTTTTAAGACACATAATATGAGGGAGAAATATGCAGTTTAGCACTGTTAAAGTTTATAAGGAGAGGAGGTGCAAAAACCTCATATTTTTATACAATAAACACTAGAAATACATTAATTTAGTAAAAACAACATTACTCGCTACTATGCATTTGATACACACCAATGTCAGAAACATATCAGTCTGTTGTCAGCAGTCGCACATAGGAGAGATTGACAATATAATTTTAAAATATCAGATTTATTGAATGACTTTTCAATTGTCAATTTTATACGTCGTATGTTTATATTAATTGTTAAGAAATAAATGAATTTCAGTCGATTTTCGACTAATCGGGCGTATCCAATACCACTAGTATCAGTAAATCGATATCTCAAAGTGTAACGATTTCCGAGAATTCCGCCAATTTGTGCGTAATACAACTTCGGTACATCAAGAAGCTATCGTATTCACGAACGGCCTTACACTATGGTTAGGGTTGTCAGCAATTTTTTTTTCAGAATAAAGTATCTTTCAAATGAAGCTTTAAAAATTATAGTTTATTGTACACTTCAAAAAATATAGTATTTTATGAAAAGAGTCGGAACGCAAATAACCTTGCGAAATCATAATCCTTATATCACATGAACAGATAAACGTATTGTCTATCCATTAGTTATGTAGACACGATAATATAGCAGTAGGTATATATTTTTTATTTAATTGAAGCATCAAATGACCAGCAGTTCTAACGGTTTTGGAATCAATGCGGTATGTTGCAAGATGAGTTCTTGGTGCTAATTTTATATTTGACGAAAACTTCGATAAAATTTGAGAAACAGTTGAGCCTTTAATTTTTAATTAACGTAATGTGTCGTTGTTACAGGAATCAAGTGTCCAGTGTGCAGTAAGTTCGTGCTGCCCGATGACATCGAGTGCCACCTGGTCATGTGCCTCACAAGGCCTAGGCTTTCATACAATGGTAAGTTACGTCAATTGTCTTGTCAGTTTTCTCTGTTTCAATTTTTTTATAATGTAGAAGTAGCAAACGACAGTTCACCTGATGGTCACTGTCGTCCATTAGATGCAGAACCAACTCTATAAGTAACAAGAGTTCCACTAAAAGTTGATGTTACTGTATAGGCTGTACCACCTTGCGAATTAATAAATAAAGTTTATTATTAATAAAATATGAATATGTTAGATATTTTTCTAAATCTATCATGTGAGGCTCGACATACCCATCTTACGTTCTTACATCTCACTTACAAGCGAGGCGACTATTTTAGTCTTAATGAGCAGCAACGCGTCTACATCATCATCAGATAGGACTTCAATGCTGTTCGAGGTTGTATATGGATGTCCATGGGATGCACTGCACCACTTAACATCAATGGCCCGCACGCTCGTTTGCTCCTCTTCTTCAATAAAATAAACTAATAAGCTGTATTCGTGGTTTCCAGAGGACGTGCTAAGTGATTCGAAGGGCGAGTGCGTGATCTGCCTGGAGGAGCTGTCGGCCGGCGACACCATCGCGCGCCTGCCCTGCCTCTGCATCTATCACAAGGGGTGAGCATAACATACCTTTGCATTACTCCATATATCGGATATCAGTATGTTTATGTAGGGTGCGTGGAAATTGACTAAATTCACATCACGTCAGCTTCAGCTTCAACTGTTAATGATAGATTTACCTTTAACAATTGAAGCTGACAATTGAATTAGCAATGAACTAAAATTTTAAAATTCGTAATTTGAAAAAATCTTATACGAATCAAGAAGGCTTAGATGTAGGTCAAAATCTCGTTTTCCGCGCGGACTATTTTATTGGCGAAAGTAGTTTGTTGGCGCGCCACGTGGACTCTCGTGGTGAACGCGAACACTGGAATGACCCAGTTTACAATTACAAAGTACTTACTGCTTAATTGTGAGGAATATTTCGTTTTCTTGAAATTAACATGTGTTTTATAGAACAAACAACCTTTAGCCTTAGCTCTCCATGTTTTCCGCCCTAGACTGGGGGCATTTTAAACTAATATCTCGTATACTGTATACTTGTTTGCTACTTCCATGTTTTATAAAAAGAACAAATACGTAATTGGTCATTAAAATAAGTTTTTTAAACGAACACACAGGCTCCATACACACACGCGAAGCGAATATCTTAGTCCTTAACAGTAACAAGGCATCTATATATCTCAGATCGAAGTCCCGTCCTGTTTGAGTTTGTATGGATGTTCATGGGCTGCAGCGTCTATTAGACATAATGAGCCCTGCAGGTTCGCTTGTTTATCATCAAATAAGATGATAATATTAACTAATGCACTGTGTTTCTTGTTTCCAGATGTATAGACCAATGGTTCGAGGTGAACAGATCATGCCCCGAACATCCCGGCGACTAGTTCGGCCGCCCTGCGCCCCACGGGGCCGCGCAGCCAGCTAACTAGGCGCCCCGTCATACGCGCCACGCATGAGGTGCCGAGTACGACATGCATCGTCCAAAGCGTTCTGTGCGGACACACCGTACATAGTGCGAGTGTCACGTGCAAAGTGCGTACGCTTCGTTCAGAGCGCTCTGTACGATTGTCCCGTGCCGAGCACTGCGCACGAGTGGCCAGTACATAATGCGTCAACTTCTGCAGAGCGCGGTGTATGCACGCTGCGTATACTCCGTTTTACGGACGTGCGGAGTATCCCGCCAGAGTTTTGTCAACATCCACGTGCAGTGCGAGTTTCCCATGCAGAGCTCTGTACGAACTCCACGTGCAACGTGCGAGTGATCCGTGCAGAGCTTTGTCCGAATGCCGTGATTCAAGTGCGAGTCTCCCGTGCAGAGCGCTGTGTACGAACGTCCCGTGCTTAGTGCGTGTCCCGTGCAGAGCGCTTTGTTCAAGCGCCACGTGCAAAGTGCGTGAGCCCCGTGCCAGTGCGCGAGTGATAGTTTTATACAATAACAGACTGCGCCTCCGGGCCTTGTAAATAAACTTATGCTAGTGAGATGTTTTACCATTTAATTATAATATTAAACAAAAATAAAACAAAGACAATTATAGGAAACGCTATTGAAAATCCTCGGTGAGGCGCCGCGTTATCTGTTCTAACCTTTCGTTCGAATGCAATTATCGTTTCGATTTGATATGTATAATGTATAATATGGCGTATACACCGTGTCGTGTTGTATTGTATATTATGTATATGTATAGTGAAGTCCGTTTATGTTGCAGTGGTACACGTACGGGGTTATGTCCGCCCGCCCGCGGTCACATATCTGTTACGTAGCTTGTGTAAAGTATATAATTTGATCTTTTTCATCTTGATAATAAAGTTGATTTGTTTCTAAATTTTCTACAATTGTTTTATTTATGCACCCTAACATTGGCACCTCAGTGGAACTAACATCGGGTAAGCACTGAACTGAAGCATATTTGTCTACACTGAAGATACGCCGACAATTACCTGAAACATTGTATTTTTTAGCATCCGTATAACATTTACGAATACATAGACGTTGTTTCCGCTCGCAGTCATGTGGCTTCGACGTAAACAAGGCAGTTATGTTTGCATGAAATACATTCAGATTTGTACGTACAACACAGGTGCGTACACGCCGCAAGCGCGTTGTACCCCGCAGGAAAAGTGTTAAACGATAAGAATGCTCGGTGTGCCGTCACCTAGCTCCACGTTAGCCTACTCTGTTTTATATTATAATATATAATTTGTACGTAATTCAAAGATATTTAGGCGCACACAATTATGGAATTAATTTCGCCGCTAGATTATTGTATAGATAATTCGGTGCTAGATTTATTAAAAAGGCCTGAAAAAGCTAATTTGAATAAATGTTATATGAGTGAAATACTTCACTTAAAGCATTTTATATAAAGATACAGTTAAATATGTCTTGTATAGCGCAGTATCTTCTTCCATTTATTAATCTTAAATGTCTCGTTCATTTAAAAGGTTTTAAGATAAAAGAGACTAATAAGATTAGTTTATGTACATTTTTTATATGAGGAAAGTAGCAAACGACCACGCAGGCCATCTGTTAGACGCTATAGTTCATAGACATATACCTACAACTTCAAACAGAACTGAAGTTCTTAGCTCGTGTATCCTTGCATTGCTACCGAGGACTAAGATGGTCGCCTCGCTTTTAGTTGTAGCCGGCAACTGAAGCACAAGAATGGCTTTACGGCGGATTATGAAGGCGGTACCAACCCGGCCGTACTGTTGTTCTACCACCTGTTAAATATATTACAAATAAATAAAAGACAAAAATATTTTATAGACATTTAATAACTTTATTAATATATAATCTAAGACCACGTCTTATTTGCTTAACAATGCCGTCCTTCACTTCACGTAAATTATATTCCTATATCACTATTTGAAATTAAATGTATTGTTATATCGTAAATTGTCACATTTATTATTTTCACTACGGTTGAAGTCCTCTTACACTACACTTGGGGCATATAATGTCATTGTGTTCGGCGGCTCAGGAGCGGCGTGATCACGTCCGGGCGGTGGGAGACTCCAGCAGGAACGGCTCCCCACATAAACCGACGACGAATTTGTTTGAAACAATCAAAAATGCATTAGTAATTGATGCAAGCAGCAAATGTTGCCAAAACCGTAAATTTATATTTTCATTCAGAAAATTACGGCATACTGTCAATGGATTAAGTAGTTTTTTATGTTAAAAAGTAGCATACGACCGTGCAGGTTTTCTGATGTAGAATGGACTGCGGCCCATTGACATCCACGTCCAACAACAAACAAGATGAACACTTTGAGTGCGACTCTCATGCATAAGATCTGAGATAAGAGCCGCAATAGCGTTGCACCAATATACAAAGTGTGCTTGCTGCATGGAAAGTGTTGTGTGTAGGAGCCTCGCGACTCCTGGGGACTGCGTTAGTCGCCGTGTAACTGTAGCCGGCAACCGCACCTTTCCCATGGAAACATAAGTAATGTTTAACGGTGAATTATGAGGGCGGTACTTGTACCACCCCGACCGAACTGTATTTCTACTAGCTCTTTTCGTACGAATATGTATTTAATGAATAATATATATACTTTTGCATGTAATTTCCATGTAATCTTACGAAAGTTCCCCTGATCGGTCAATAAATATTCGACCCGTACTCGCCTGCGGATGCTGCTCACGTCTCGCTTACAATTTAATTGTCCAATATAGGCGTAGACATACATTGACAGAAATGAAATATGTCATTTTAAAACTTTATAATCCGTTGACAATACTTGTATGAGACGCATATAACAATCAACGAATTTTGACAATGCGACCCGACTTTTTGACTGTTTTAAGCAAATTCCTAGTCAATAAGCGTGGGGGAGCCTCCGCTGGGGGCTGCCAGGCGGGGGCCGGCGCCGGGCGTGTCGCGGTTGTACCGGATGGCGATGCACGTGGGGCAGGTTATCGCATGAAAGTGCGATGTCGCGGCCCGCGCTGCATGCGCGCTCCCCCCCAGCTCATCCCCCCTGAAAATACACAAATATATTTTAAAAATTGCGAATAAAATTGTTACTAAATGTTAACTCTTATTAATTAACGAACTAACTGAGGCACTATCGAAAACCACGAGTCTAGGGTTATTTCCACTACAAATGTATAAACTGAATTTGCTAACCCTTTCTTCATACATTAAAAGTAACAAATAACGTTGCAGTTACCATGGGGTAAAATAATCGATGTCGTAATGGATATGGATATCAAACGTACAGAACAGGGGTACACATGACTTTTTGGAACCCCTTCGTTAGCTTTTATTTTGAGGATGAGATTTGTGGAACTAAATTAAAATTTATCATATTTTAAAATCCGATAAGATAAACTGCTACTCCCCTTTGTTTTATTTGAACCCAAATAGTTACTATTATATGTTTAGTTAACATTAATATATGTAGTATTAAAAATAAATACCTTACCTTATAAATGTAACGAATAATTAAAAAGGCAAATTGTCTACATGTAATTTTAATTGTACACAATTAAAATATTCAAAGCAAAAAACGAAATTATCATATTGTGATGAACCTATGAAATAAATACATAATGAACTTATTAAATAAATCTATATTAATAAACAAATAAACAAATAAACAAATAAATTATATAAATATTAGCATGAACTGTACACGGAAGTAGAGCTAGGAGTGACATTGGTACCGCCACCGCGCAACTATAAAACTTCACATTGATTGACTCGGACAAGAATTGGACAACTATCAACATACCCATCATGTACTGGGACGCTGGAGCGAAATGGCCGAAGTGTTGGCCGCCCATTTCCCACGCACCACGGCCGCGTCTGGAAAACACACACATTATATGTACAAATTTGCTTCAATACAAAAATTCTAGAATATTATGAGAAACGACAATTTATATTTTCATGGATAAAATCTAGGAATACTGCGAATGGACTACAAATCTTACAATATAACGGACACTTCTATTGTTTTGTAATGACGCGACGTAAACCGTTAAATTATTATCCACATCCCACATACAAATAGGAATACAGCTTTCCAATCGCGTTTTATTAGAATATGATTTTCTAAATACTATATGAGCCGTTAAATTTTTAACGTTTCTAGTTTAACGACTGGTGTATCTAGGTCCGCGTTTGGTTTTGAATTTTATAATACGTTTAAATATATTTAACACTTTGAGTGCGGCGTTATATTAGATCGTGTGCGCGTTACGGAAAGCGCACTAAACTGAAGCTTACATTTCTAGACTGAAGATGCGCCGAAAATTCACTATCATCTACGAATACACAGACGTAATGTCCGCTCACAGTCTTGTAGCGCCCACGTAAACACAACACTTTTGTTCGCCCGTAGTCTATACAAATTTGTCCGTACAACACAGGTGTGTACACGCCGCAAGCGTTACGCCGCGCATTACACAGCAGTGTTGTACGCCGCAGGGAAAGTGTTAATTGTTATCCACGATGTAACGGCTGTTTTTCGCAAAATTATAACAAGACGAAAATGTATCCGTTATTTTGTATTAATTGTATAGTTCGTTCACAAATTTGCATCGTAATTTGGAAAAACTTTTCTACAAACAGTGAACACAGAGCCGAAGCCATTGGACAGACTTGGGGAGCAAGCGTGCCATCTACAGAAGGGAAGAAATAATAAGAATTTCATAAATTTTACATTTTGTAATTCTTCGTCACAATTAATTATTTGGTGTGCAATTTTATAAATATGCACTGGGCTGAAAAGTTAATTTTGATAATTTTGAAAAAATGTATAATTAAACAATATGTTTATATGTCTTTTTACACTGTTTTACTGAAAATAAGAGTATTTTTTTTTAATATTTCAGGTATGCCAGTTTGTTTCTAGGAGCACTTTCAAAAATCGAAAACAGCACTTTCAAACAAAGAGTGACAGTCATATTTTTAATGAGATAAATAATAAAAGAGTGTCGTAAGTATTTATTTTTTTCTTGACGATCGAAACCATAGAACAAAAAACAGATAGCTTTTTTAATGAAGGAACAAAGAACATGCGGTCCATCTGATGGTAAGTGGTCACCACTGTCGCCCGTGGACAACTTTATAGAGACCATGAGGCCACGTGTGTGACGTCAGTCACAGATTTTTTGCTGCCCTTGAAGACGGATGAATGATGATATGGAAAATGATCACATGTGTATTTAAAAAACAATAGGATATTATATACTCTACGATATATAAATACAATACGCGTAAAAGCAGGATAATATAATCGCAAGGCATAAACACATAAATATAGACATACACAAATAATACTATAGTTCATAATATAGTCAAATTTTACAAGCCCTGAGTCTCGTGTCAACTTGTAAAATTTTCTAGGCTAAGTTCACCCAACTTTTGTATCGTTTCTGATCGTGTAGCAACTAAATTTTGGGGTATTCTCTGGGCCAATTATTAGAAACTTTGTCCACTCGTGAACTGTTGATACAGGGGGGAAATTAGTCAGTGAGGACTTGAACATTGCAAATTTTACGACGCCCGTATCCACTTGTAAGCGACATTATGATGAAATTACTATAAAAATACAAATAAATATATGTATATTTAGTCCTGTGTGTTATTTGAAAAACATTTAACAATTTCATGATTGATATTCTCAATCGTACGTAAACGAAACTTAAATTTTGTAACTTTCATCTCAATTATTAGTTTTTTACATTCATAGTTGAACCGAACTTAATGACAGAAAGAATACAGCTGCTGGCTAGTTCATTGGAGTTTATTAAAACCACTTAAGGAATAAAATTAACAAAAAAAACTTCATACAAATTTCATCTTCTCTTTTCTACCCTTTGGTGTGAATGTACATACTCTTTTTGAAATCTCAAAAGTGATATAAACCCGTTTTATAAAGTGAGAATGAAATGTCGCTGCCAAGTGGAGGGGCGGCGCGGTGGCTCCTACCGTGAGGCTGTCCACGCTGGCTCAGCTCAGCAAATAGCGCCCGCATCGGAAGCTTGGGTTGAAACGTTAACACTCGTTAACACTTTGACTGCGCCGCTCATATATTGTATCGAGTGACGATTGCAGGAGGCGGCACTAAACTGGAGCTATTTTCCTTAGACTGGAGATGCGCCGACAATTTACACAATTATTGTATTTTTTTAGCATCAGTGTAGCATCCATGAATACACAGACGTAATGTCCTCCTTCATTCTTGTAGCGTCGACGTAAACAC
>DWON01009117.1:0-11646 GCA_018251015.1 Phocides pigmalion okeechobee | reverse complement strand
TGTATCCGGCAACCACACCTCCCCAACCGAAACACAATACATGAAGAACATGTTGCTTTACGGCGGATTATGAGGGTATGTATAACACTATTACTATACGACAGAAATAGGCTTAGGAGCGGGGCTTCCACTAATAAAATAAGATTTATCACTTATCTTCGGTGATCGGCGATTAGATTTAAGGGAGGAGATTCTTGACTTATTTGAATTTCTACATCTATGTCGATAACTTACTTGGAACACTGTTACATTCACCTCCTTTGTTTGGTCACAAAGTTTCAATTCCATTAAAGTATGCCCTAAGTCTCATAATCAGTAGATGCAATTTCATACATTCGATTTGAAGTTGACACTACGCTTATTCTATGGAATACTAACAATATTTTAGTTGTAACATCGATTATGCAACATCTGTTTGGTATATACGTAATCTAAAAGAATATCAATTTTGTGCAAAATAACATCGAATAAACATTTTATATGCTAACAAGACAAGTTCATATGGTCATCATAATCTTAAAAGTATACCATCGTGTCAGAATCTTAGTCCGATTTCTAGGTCCTCTGTAACTTAAAAACTAATTTATTATGCGAAATGTAAACTAAACAAAGTCTATAATTAAAATGTGCATAAAATAAATATTAGTATAAAATATTTAAAATTAACATATTGACATACAACATAACTACACCTAATTATGTGTATATTATGTAGAAGTTATTATTATTATTTAGAGGAGTATATTTGTACAGCACAGTGTGGAGCGTAGAACGTGATGATATTTAAGAAATAGAAGAACGTCGCGAAAATCAAGTTGCAACGATAGGGTGGCGTGACTGCGCACCCTGCGGTCGACTGATTTCTATCGTTATGTATGGAATATCACGTGAACACACTCAGGGGAAGTGCAAAGCTACACACCGATTGACATTTAGCACATTGAGAAATACTTAAAGATGAGAATTATTTTACTGTAAATACTTATAGATCACAGGAGTCGGTACTATTAATGTCGACCCAGCGAAAAGAAAGCACAAAGATTAAAGCGACGTACGATTTAAGAGTAAGTGAAATTGCATTCTAAATATGCAACATGGATAAAATGAAGTGAACTGGAATCTGTCTCTTCGTGTAAAATAAACATTTCCTTTAAAATATCACCCATAGGGATCACAAAAAATTGTGTTTCAATCCGGCAATCAAGGTAAGCCTAAATATGCGATGGAGGATATGTTGCATGTATAGCGTGGTTGAATGAAGATTTCTTAATTCTTCTTAGAAGCACCGCCAATCTGAAAATGGAAATTTTCGGAGTATTATAAAAATTGAATTTCCGAGGTTACGAGGATGCACTGTTCATAACGCACATTTTGATCAAGTCGATTATTTAGAATTTTCTTCTTAAAGGTATGCGACAGAATAACGCAATGATATTAAGAAACCATAGAATGTAATGAAAATTGTGCGGAAACAATGATAAAAAACATACATGTTTGCAAAGTGCACCAAATCGAAGAACGACGATCCCGTGACTGATAAAAATATACATATGTCAAATGTAGTGAAAAATAAACTACCGTGGCTCGTTGATCCTCCAGGCGGGAACTTTGAGCGCGCATCAACTGGGTGAAGAACGCATCGTCTTCGGCTTCGTCGCGCTGTGGCGCGGCCGGCGCCTGGGCTGGGGCGGCGGCCGGGCTCTGCGCTGGGGCTGAAGCCTCAGGCTGCAGGCGTGGCAGCTCAGTGCGTTGATCCTCAAGGCGAGAGCCCTGCCCGTTTACATTATTACATTAAATGAATATTTTAAGCTTGCGTGTGCATGCGCATGTCTGTGTGCGCATGTGTGAGTGGAAGAGAGAGTGATAATGTAGTGCAGATATACCTGCACCCGTGCAATAATTTCGAGGAAGTCCTCTTCGGGCTTGATGCGGATGGTGGCGGAGGCGTTCTGTCCGGGCAGCGAGGCGCCCCGCGCGTCCCCGGGCTGCAGCGGGCGCAGTTCTGCGCGCTGGCTGTTCATGCGGTCCGATTGCAACTCCGATATCATCTGTATCATTTCCAGCATACCTTCGTGACTGCTAAACGAAGAAAAAAATATGGTTCATTTATGTTTAAAGTATTTCTTAGGTAGGTCACGAATAGGTACATTTTACTGGGCTGTAACGTCATTTGTAAATTACACTTTTACAATGTATTTGTATTTAAAGAAAAGTGAGTAAAAGTACATAGGGTTATTTTTAAATGCTTAAAAACAGGCACATTATGTAAAGCAAGAACGAATGAATAATAATCAAACGCAAAAAAAACATGAACAACTTAATAATATAAAAACTATATTCTACACGAAACTTAAATTAAAATTCTACTATACGTGTGTTTTCAACTGATGTATTTGTAATGAAAACGAAATGGAAAAAGCATGACTGGAAACAGCGAATACTTTTACGACGTACTCTAACATTGCTGCAAGTTCCGGGGTGATGTTGCGGGAGCCGGTATTTTCGTTGTCAGACATTTATTCCGAGCTGCGTTCGGACTTAGCTGCGGTTTGTATGAAATGATTTGCATTAAAATGTGGACATCGTGGCACTTACGACAGCTATCCTGACAAGTGACCTAACTAGCGTAATAAGTTCTAGGAGCTATTTAACCCTTCATTGACATTTGTTTCAAACACAAACCGAAGCCTTCAAGTAGGCAGAGGAGTGTGAAAAATAACAAAAGCTATTAAATATAAATAAATTGGCTATGTACAATCCCCACTTAGGGTCTGATTACAATGCGGCGCATATTGCACAGCGCCGCCCGACACGCCCCCTGTTTCCGGGAACGCGCCACCGCCTGCGGGGATAGTTAGGTATTGAACTCACTTCAAAGAACCTTAACAAGCTATGTTATGTTTAAGAGCTCATTGAACTTATAATTATCAATAGTTTCAGATGGATTGTTATTAAGAATTACGCTCAAATTTTAGTTCTAAAAACTACGAGTGAAAGCTAAACCATACGACGGTAGTAAGGTAGCCGTTCAGTGTTAAAAACGAATGAAAAACATTGAAAACAGTATTATTTGATATGATTATAATGAGACTCTTAAACATTTGTTATATTGATAGCAAATAAACATTAAGTTTGTTACTGACTCGTTGAAGATTCCAGCTAAAATACGTAACAAAACGGCAAAAAAAATCCCAGCAATCATCGTTTTTCTCCTTTTTGAACGTGTTATAAGGCTTGGTGACGAGTCCTACGACACTTGGACGCACATATTTTTACACAATTTATATTTTGTACATTACGTACAAATAAAAAATGACTTCTAAGAGGAGAATAAAAATTACAATTTGACTTTATATCCTTTATCACTTAGCATAATAGACTTCAAAACCTAAGGTACTTGTTGTAATAACGAGTTTTATAATATACCAATTGTTAGTGTTCAAATATATTTTAAAAATAATTCCGTAAATTGGACCTAATGATGTCAACAGTAAAAAAACCTAATGATGTCAACAGTCTATTTAATGAGCTAAGTCACTCAATAGTAAAATAATGTTACAAGGATTAAAAAAAAATATAATTACCTGAAAACCCGTTAAAGGTATTAAGTAAAATTAAGTTATTTTTTATCTGCAACAAGTAACGAAATCTTTTTGGGCCCATAAACCGACTAACAGTTAAAAGTATAATAGGAAAAATAACGTAATAATATTAGCACATGCACGGACGATACCCTAGCTAGCCGCGCACTGGCGCGTCGCGGCGGGAGTGCAGGCGGACGACGAGTGGCGCGGCGGCCGGACGCCGCTTCAAGCGCCCTTTTCTATCATCTCCTGATAAGCCGCTTTTCCACATTTTACTATACGCGCTTATTTTATATTCATTTTTACAGGTACGCGAGTCCGATGTTTTCCGCTGATTATCCAGATCATTATTGTTATCTATTTGTCGCGTTCTATCAGACAACGGAAACAAAATTGAAACAAAAAGATGTTTCAAAAAGTGTTTTTTTTTTCAATTTATTTTAGCCGTAACTATGTGCTTGAATAAATAATTTAAACAAGTATGAAAAGATTTCAAAATAATATTAAATATGCCTTCGTAAGTTTTTTTGCTATATTCACAAAAACAGCGCACGAGTTTAATATATGTCAACGAAAGTTACTTTAATTGATATAATATAAACAATGGCTATTAATTGAACATAATAATAACTCATTGTAGCATTATCATTTACCAATTTTCAATAGTTGGGTTACATGAAACATGCAGTATAAAATATGTACACGGTTCATACACCAAATGACTTCAAGACGGACTAGTTATTTGACATTTTTTATTCGAATCGACTCGGGTTATGTTACTATCATTCGACTGCGTTGAACGATAAAGAACTGGACACCCGAAGATAATTTGAGCTAAACTTTATGAAATAAGACCATAACGTTATAAACGAGTACATGGGAAACAAATACATATGTGAGTCGGCACAATTCTGGATTAGTGTAATTTCACTGTGTTAAATAAATCGCTTCTTTGCTTCAATAATAAATAATAACGTGTTATCTTAAAAAACACAATTTACCGTAGAGGACTTTTTACTTACAAAAAATTATTTTACTTAATTGTGGATTTTTTTATGTTTAAATGCATTGATGCTTCAAATTTCAGTGCAAGTTTACATTAATTCATAAAAATTTTAATTCTAATTAATATGAAATGTAAACAAAATTTCCAGTAAGTACTGAGCCGTCATTGTTTATAGTCATAGTCATTTGTGTTGCTGGCGTAATGCAACCATTCAGGCAAGGACCTGCTTGCGGTGGATCGTTCGAAGACTCCAGTTATCTGTAACTTATGAGTACTAAACATGATAAAATAATGTTTGATCTACTTTTTTACATAAAATTTTATGTTATTTATAGGATCGTCAATCCTAAACACATCGTGTGTTTAAAAAATATGAAAAGCTTTATTTCACAGACAAATACTACCTTGACTCTTCCTTTGTCCGTTCCATGTTCGGTTTATGTTCCCTGCCCTGAGCACCACTTGTTTCGTATAACACCTATTTTATGATCTGATTTAAGCACATCGAGCGAGTTGGAAAAATCAATAATAGTTCATACATTTTTTCCGTACGTGCAATAGAGAAAACAATCTAATCTATTTCCTATCACCCAACTTTAGCTTTTATCGAAAGTATATAAATTTATATATGACATTCAATCGGCCGATAAGTTAACAAGCCAAAAAGCAAACAACAGCTGCGTACACGTCCAGTAATTTGTATCTTTCCAAAATAATATGTATTTACAGGTTTACGAGTCAATTTGGGATAACGACACAATGTGGGGAGCGCGCCATCGTCACAATGAGCGAATGCGATCTGAAACTGCTTATTTTGACGAGATAATCTCGAGTGCGCTCAAGACGCGATAAAGTGAAGCCTATCTGTCTTTTGGCCATCAAGATATCGCCATTGTTAGGCGAATAAACTAACCGGATGGTGTTGTATAAGTTGCACGTGCCCTGATGCCCTGCCGCGGACACTTATAACAAATAGTACATTACTAATTATTTTAAATTTGTTATTAATTAAATTAAAATTACGATTTAATTAAGTTGAAGTATTCCTAAATTGAATCAAAATTACATATCCGTTTACCTTCACGACATAATTGTAAATTGTACTGGTGTAATAACACCGACAGCGCTAAGTTCCGGTTGCATTATCTTTCAGGACACTCATAGATAGAATAGAAGCTTTTAAGTTTTATTCGGGATAAGATTCTAAGAAAAACAGAACAAGGCTTCTCATCACCTCACTCATCAGTGTACCGTATATATACATATAACTGCATTAATAATTTGTCCTCTCTATATATATATTCGAGCC
This sequence comes from Phocides pigmalion okeechobee, assembly GCA_018251015.1. Classification (NCBI taxonomy): domain Eukaryota; kingdom Metazoa; phylum Arthropoda; class Insecta; order Lepidoptera; family Hesperiidae; genus Phocides; species Phocides pigmalion. Next base: position 5,747 of record DWON01009117.1, on the reverse strand, counting down.
TTTTGAACAAGACATGGGCTGAACCTGCCTTGTGAACCACATCTGACAATATTCGATTAATCAAATTCAGTCGAGTCAGCGACGACCTCGCTCATTTTGTCTAAAGAAACCTTATCCGTCCTACTCGACCAATCCTAAACAAGAAACACTGGACTGTTCTTTATAAATAAGTTTTTATAAATATGTCGTATAAGTTTACAAATACTGTTTTGAAATCAATTAAATTAAATCAAATGCATAAATTCCTTTAAAAAATTAAATTAAATTCATTTAAAAGATCTAAAGGAATTTATGCATGCATGCGGAAATAACCACTTATACACTTGAACGGCGGCGAGTTAAAACTAATCAAATATTCCCTTGCAAAAATAAGAACCAGGTAATATCGCCTACCGGAAATACCCGCAACAAACTTTACAGACATCGAATTATTGAACGTCGCCAAGTAATAATGGCTTACATGCGGCTACAGATACTATTTTGCGTTCGAATTAGCACAAAATTACAATTGACGATCGATCGAACTTGTCAGATCGATCGAACTTGTCATAAACGCAGGTTTCCTTTTCGATGCAGTCATTTTTTAAAACACCTATCATGTAATATGTAACATTTCCACAGCACATGTTTCGCTGTAACGTTCACTCATAAACATAAACTGTCACTGGCACGAAAACTGCAATAATAGGTTTAAGTTTGAATGGAACTTTCTGCAATTTATATTTAAATGCGTTTATAGTAGTCAAGTATAAGTTTTCGTGTATTATTAGCGGTAGTAAACCTTCGCTACGTCAAATACATCTTAATGATTTTTTTCAATTATGAAGACTTAAAAACCTATCTTATTTAAAAAAATGAAATAATATACATAAATTCATTTTCTATATTAAAAGGAGAGTTGGGTAGATATTTTCACAACATAGGATTGAACGTGGACGACCGAGCGTGCAGCCCACGTGATCGTAACCGGACAATGCCGCACATGGACGCTCGTGACGGAATTCATGTTTTGAAGTCTATTATGACTAATAATGAACATAATATAGAAAAATCTTAAAAACATTTTCGATTAAGTTAAATTTTAAACAAAAAATCAGAATCTATATCGGGTCATCCGTTTATAAACTACGATATCACAGACAGACAAATATATACACACGTTAATCTTATAATACACATATTTTTGTGTTAAAATATATATTGCAAAGCGTGGAGTGTGTTTATATGCTTATACAAATAATATGACCGATGATACAACGTCAACCCTTGATAGCAGTAAATATAGTGAAGTTAATGCATGCTTATATAAAAGTGTATTTAAAGTTTTGAAAACACCGCGACCAGCAGACCTCGGCTGGGTTTTGATACGACAAATTCAACACGCGCACATTTTGCAGCGATCGATGCATGTGCCTGATTACTTATTAACACATTTACGTCAACATGGCGCGGCGGTGTCGCGATTGCATATTTTCATACATAAATTAACCGGACTTATACGAAATAGTATACGTAAAAGTAGTTTTTTTTACACAAATAGGTTTCAAATTAAAGATATGTATTAAAGTTCAATAACGACTAAATGCTATTAAAATGCGTTATCAGTTCTGTGCGTTTTAGACACACGTTTCAATTCATTTGTAGCGCGGGACTTGAATAGCGCTCCAGTATCTCCTGCCTGTCGTAAAAAGCGACTAATAGGAGGACGCCTGCCTAGTTGTCGCACCTGACCCTTTCGTTGGAAAGGGTTCACGTGCCTCGAACTAGTCGCTGCTTCCACGGCGAAGAAGAGCGAAGGCCGTAGCGTCAGAACATTCACCGACCCCGCTTAGACGGGGAAGACAGGTGAAGGTCCATCATCATCATCGATCCGTTAACCTTCCAGATGCTCCTCCTTAACGCTGCCCCGAAGCCAGCCCAGCGGGAATGCACGCTTATGCGTCGCTTGGGCCCGCGGGTTGTACCACTCACCGCCATCGGGCGACGACAACCAGCTGGCGGACGGCGTTTGCAGCGGGAGTTGAGCATGTCGGAAGGATTATCCCGAACCCTCTCCTCCTCACTTAATAGCGGTCGAGGGCTACCACAGTTAAGCCGGGGTTCAATCCCGAGTTCAGGCCCGGGCAAAGAGGATCTACCTCGAGGCCCGTATTTCCCCGCCCAAAGAGGCTGGGATCTCCCCCGACGATGATGATGGTGATGATGATGAATTCATTGTTTCGACGGTGAAGCACGATATCTCTATCTTGCAAATGTTCTCCGACAATGACGACAGCCACTTCATAGATTGTCGATGAACCTAACCTCTTTGCGTGCTCACCGGCAGGTGTTTTGTCAGCTCTAATGACAATATTATGGCTGTCGGATGGACTACGATTCAATCTACGATTCAAACGAATTTATCTAAATCGTTGTTCTGATGAAGTAACGTATGCAGTTTTTGGACAATGATTCCCTTTACTTTTGTATTGTGAGCACAACAACTATTATCTTCTGCATCTTTTACTTGTTTACCTTGTATAAGTTACTACTTGAAGACGATCCCACCTGATGGTGATGAAGTCCTTGTTGTTGAGCGTACTAACTTAGTAGAAGCCTATTCACTCTTTTCTTGAAGAGTCCCACATCGTATTTAAACGGGAACACCGATGCAGGCAAGCTGTTCGATTCGATCCGATCGGATCCGATTAGATTCTATTCGTTGCGATTCGATTTGATTCCATCCGATCGGATCCGATTCGATTCGATTCTATTCGTTGCGATTTGATGTCATACGATTCGATCCGATCCGATTCGATTCGATTCGATTTTATTTTATTTTATTCTGTTTGAGGTTAAATTTGTTTGAGCTACAGCGACCATATAACTTCAGCTTACAGGTTTATTTGGTTGTCCCATGTTTAACTTTGACATAAAATCGCTTGCAGTCACCCCAAAGCCCTTTCAATAACAGCCCTCAAACAACATTCGCCCTAATTTCTCCGCATAATCGCGGGTTTAAATTTTGCAATCAAATTCAATATAAATATGAGAATTCAAGTGAAATTTTCAGTCGTCATCGGTTTCCTCTTGTCGTTTGAGTTTCTACATTGAGTTTACATTTTGTCTGATACACAAATATTACATATATGGAAAATATTATTATTGTTTTATGTGAGAAGAGTAGCAAACGAGTATACAAACCATCTGATGTTAGGTAATAGCAGTCCATAGACATCCACGTACAACCACAAACATGACCGAAATCCTATCTGAGCTCGAACTATACGTTGCTACTCCTGACGACTAAGATGGTCCCTTCGCTTCAAAGTATAGTCGGCAACCGCACCTCTCCAATCGAAACACAAGTAATGCTTTACGGTGGATTATGAGGACGGCAGTGGTACCTCGACGGTCGAACTATAGTTATATATATATATAGTGGATATCTATGGGCTGCGACCACTTAACATCAGGTGGTTTGCATGCTTATTTGCTACTCTTCTCACATAAAAAGGCAATGTTTGCCAAGTTACGTATCGCTACACAGTCCAAGCGACTAAACTATAACGTAAACAAAGTCGCAGGAGAACGCTAGTGAATCAATAAGAACTCAAAATCAGGTGTTTCAATTGCTTATAAAGGATATTAAGGCCATACAGCTCGGATCTCTCGTGGATTTTATTAAATTTGTCCACAGACGGCACTCCACGTTAAAGTTTAGATTGCATAAGTTTCCGGCATCGTTAGGACGGTTCAGATATATCGTGATATATATTATTTACGTTTTAATTAAAATAATGATTTTAAAACAAATAACATAGGTATAACAAAAGCCTAACTTAAACAATGTACCCATGCGACTTGATACCAAGAATGCTAGCTACATTCCTGCGTTGAATTATAATCGCAATTATTTGTGCGAGATATGTACCAGTCCTTTTGTCACTGGCCGCGTCGATCAAACGTAGAAATATTTTTTTTTATTTTTGGGACTCGGACCCTGAACGTAAAACAAGCGCTATTTCTGGCCAAAGAAAAACTGCGATCTAGTTACATAGGTTCATCGTAAAACCCGATGCTCGTTTGAAGATTCCGTTACATAAAACATGTGTTTTTCGTAAAAGTAAAAAAATAAAGTTAGGACTTTAACTGCGGGGAACAACTGTTCTGTGAATATAAATCTGTACAAGCTTACGGCCGAACACATGTGCCGCTTACGTAGGCGCTACAAGACTGCGGGCGGACACAACGCCTGTGTATTCGTAGACGTTACTGATGCTGATACTTTAAAGGTGGTAGAGCCATTAGAGCTCGCCCGGGGCGGCACCACCGCCACCCTTATACCCCGCCGTAAAGCAACATATTCTTGATGTATTGTGTTTCGGTTGGGGAGGTGTGGTTGCCGGATACACAATATTGAAGGCGACTGTCTTAGTCCTCAAGAGTAGGAACGCATCCGCGTCCATCCTTAAATAGAACTTCTGTTCTATTTGAGATTGGAGATGGTTGCCCTTGGCCTGCAGTGGCCACTTAACATCAGGTGGCCTGCATGCCTGTTTCTTACTCTTTCATAATAAAAAAAAGAAAACAAACATGAGATGTGAACCGTCTTTTTTAATCCTAGGTCTTAGCACACAACTCCGTTCCTAGTTGGACCCGGAATTTAGATACGGGAGTGAATTATATGCACGTATTACCAAGAGACTGGATGCAAATTTAGCCAATTATCCATAAAACTCGGGAGAGCAAAGCATATATAATATAAAATAGTTCAAGAACACTAGTTGCATTCTCGCGTTGAATAGCAATCGCAATTCTCTACGTGAGATATGACGCTCTTGTCACCGTCAGCGTAGATCAAACGTGGTTCTATTTGTTTGAAAATTTTTTTGGCACGCGGACCCCACGGGCCAAAGGTTTCAAAGCCAAGTGGAACAAATACGTAATCACTGCTTAGATAGACATATTTACGCGGCTAGATGATATAATATAAATATTTATATAAATTATAAAAATTCAAACTATTAGTATAATGATTAATCGACGTTGTTACTGATAATCATTGACAATTGTATTTCTTTTTACTTTGAAGTAGCAAAGGTGTTGCCTAAAATTAAATTCTGGTAGGATAGGTTCATGTTTTTGCGCGACATAAGAATCAGCCCTCTTGTCACCATCTCCTTTAATCTAAGGATTTTTATGTGAGCGGAATAGCAAACGAGCATGTGAACCAACTGATGGTAAGTAGTCGCAGCCCATAGACATCCATGTAGAATCACAAATATGACTGAAATCCTGCGCGAGCACGAACATAGATGCGTTGCTACTCCTGCGATACGTTGCTACGTCGCCTCGCTTCAAAGTGTTGCCAGCAACCGCACCTCTCCGACCGAAACACGAGTAATGTTTTACGGCGGATTATGAGGGTGGCGGTGGTATCTCCCCGGTCTAACTATACTTCTCTCTCTATCTACTGGGTCTATATTTTGACTATTTGATTTGGTTTGTATATGTATTATAACTGCTAAAATAAAGACAGTCGCCTCATATGTACGAAGGTGCGTTTTTAAGTTCGCGGAATGAGGGACCAGGAGGGAAGATAGAATGTCAAAATTATTTTTCGTTTTCTACATATTCTCCTGCAAGATGTATACATTTTTAAAATCGGTGTATTAACTTATTTAAACTCTCATAAAAAAAATGTTTTGTCCTTGTCGGAAAAATACGAGGAAATTGCGTCCTTAACCTCTTCGTCTGTAGAAAAT